>DVWM01000541.1:0-10153 GCA_018235105.1 Junonia coenia | reverse complement strand
CCCGGTTCCCCCCCCAGGAGTAGGGTATCCATGAAAATTTAACCCGGGTAAAAAAAAAAAAAAAAAAAAAAAAAAAGAGACGTAAATTAGTTACACTTGCATTTACATTATGTCGAATAAAAAAAAATTAACGAACATTGTGTAGTTAGGTACGCTGGCTGGTAGCAAAATCCAGTGCGTACAACCCTTATGAGCGCAGAGCAACTTTTTGTCAATTAATTCTTCTGACATTAAATGAATCCGTAATTGTCAGGTGTCAATAATAATTAATTAATCAAATTAAATTTTTCGTTTCATAATAAAAAAAAATCGTCAAAAGGAATAATGAAATCCGGAAACGAATATTATTCATCGCCTTCTTATTTTTGGAACTGCATAACACTAAGTGAAGAATGTCCATATTTTTCGACTTCTGACCCTAACCTAATTTATTTTGCTATTGTGTTAACTTGTTTGTACGTGGCGTTCTTTTTAATGATCCTAACAGACTTGAAATTTTACTGGACGCTGGACCAAGTCCAACAACATTTTTATGATCACATCAATTTCGTACGAAAAAAATTAAAGCACGTCCAATTAAACCAGAAAAGGTTGGTGACCACTAGAGACAGAATACAAAAACAATTGAAAAGAAGTGAAGAATGTCAACATGTTGTTACTGAACTTAGAAGAACACTGAATGATCATAATGGAGAAAGTAAATTACTAGCGAATGAAGGTAAAATTGACAAATCAGAAGGAAAACTTCAAAACATGGAATGGTCATAGCCATAATATTATTAATATTTTAAGTGTTTTTAATAGTGAGTCATTACTTTATACACTTAATCTTTAGATTACAAGCGAGAATTTTAAAAAAATCAGTGTATGGCTTAATTAAATCTGTTATGTTTATCAATATGAAAGAATAGTCGCTTTTATTCCAATTGTTTAGAAGAAAGAAGAGACTTTGTTTTACTGTATATGTGTTCAAATAAATACTGTAACAAAACGAAGAACTATATTATTTTCTTTGTACTGCATTTATAAAGCTCCGCTTGTTTGTTTAAGTAAGCTGGTCTCAACAATGACCTGTCTTATTAAAAAATATCTATGTCGTAAGATGGAAAAAGTATGATTTTCAAGAAATTAAAAATACTACAACCCAATTTAATATATGACATACTTATATGTATATATAAATAATAAAAATATTACAATCATATCTTCAATATTATTTGTTTTATAATTCCAACAATTTCACTATCTATACCACAAGCCCGTTTTTCTAACTAATTATAGGCACATTCTGCTGTTGCAACTTTGTTAAAAACTGCATTAAAACTAGCTAGTAAATAGCGTGTAATTCCGTTGTTGACTAAAGTATGCGTGAAGTTTAACGAATCCTGGGACAGCAGGAAGAGGCACTGGTTAAAGTTAAGCAATTAAGAAGAGTTTTAGCGGCGAGATTGCATGAAGCGAACTTATGTTTTCCGTTCCTAAAACTATCTTCATTACAGCTACTGTGTACACCGAACGCCGGGGTAAGTAACGTTGAACCGTCCGTCCGCGCAAACCTTACCTTATGTTTTTTTAATGGGCTATAAAAAATCTGATAAATCTGGAATGCACAATTACCTACTATGTTTATCAACTAAATGAACGAACATCTAGGTTACCTGTAAACAAAATAAATCTTAGCAATACTAAAATGTTTATAAAAGTATTTTTTTTCATTCATTTTCATTCACCCATTTACCTATGTCTAATGTACATATAGTAAAAACACAGAGTACACCGAAAGTATTATTACTTAAAAGATAAAATTTATATTGAGTTAAGAGGAACGGGACGCTTCAATAGATAGGACACGTTAATCTTAACTGATGGTCGCAGGATCAAACGGGGTTGAGATCTCTTAGTTTTCAAAAGTTCATGGTTTTAAATTCATCTCCTCTTGTACCTTAAAGGAACGTTAAGTAATAAATTGATTTAGTCTTCCTTATGCCTTGATCACATGTGGTGAGACAGTTATGGCAAGCAGCTCAGCCGAGCATGTAATGGCACTCGGTACCACGTGATTAGAAGTGTTGCCTAGGGCCTAGTGACGCGATGTGGACGTGAACAAAAGCTCACTTGTGACGATATTTTCACATATATTATTTGGGTTTAATAATACATATTACAACAAGATTTGAAAAAATATTTCTTTAATCCTCTTTCCTCTATGACAGCGTTTTGATATTGATATGGACTGACTCTCCAAAAAACTTACCTCGCTCATTTCTGTACGGTTATATTGTTTGTGTTATATCTGTGATATCAGTGAATTTAGTCAATATAAAATAAATAAACTATACCTGTAATTACTTTTTTATGAAAATGCAGCTACAGTTTAAATTGATTATACTAGGATTAGGCCACTTCTGCAAAGACGACCTCATTTGTTACAAGATAGTTGGTGGCGGTGCAGTTGGACATTCTCCAAGCGTTTGTGAACAGATTAAGTTTTTATTTAATCCGACAGCGTCTTAAATAAATTATGGTGAAAACAAAAACAAACTTTATGTTCATTATAATTTATTTCACACAACACACACACACACTTTCTTTCTTACATCCCTAATAAATAATTAAACCTATTTGTTAATTTTACACAAGCTTCAGTTTTAACCTTAAAACTCTTACAGAAACTTATATTAAACTTATCTGATAGAACACACATGAAAGATATTAATAGAAATCATTTTCACATCGACAGGCCTTAATGTCGGGTAAGAACAAATAAATCGAATAGTTAAAACGTAAACTTAACATAAAACTAACAAACACAGCCATTTCAATGAACAACGACGTAATAACAGTAAACTTAACAACAATTCAACGCTTAAAATTACTTAACATGAACAAAATTGAATAACCAACGAGTTGCTGAACACGCAACAATGGATGCGTAATGAGTATTTTATCCCCTTGGGCGGCGTATTAATATACTTTATTTGATAAATATTAAAGCAGTGTGTATTTAAAATCAACGTTAATATTCCAATGCGATGATTTTCACTACAAATTTAAATTACAATATCAATAATCGATACATTGTTATTATTCTGTATAAATATACTTTGTACGAACGAGGATAAAATAATCATTAGGTCAAATTGTTTAAATTACCATGTCAAAAGTTATCGATATTTTCTAGCAAATTTTCATCTTGAAAATCACAAAAATATTACACGCGCTTAAGACATGGTAATTTTATAAAAACTTTAACATAACAATATTTACAAACGGAAGTAACAAAAACTTAGTAGGCACTTTTAGGTACTAAGGCACTTCTTAATTAATTTTGTTAAAAACTTAATGAAATTTCAAGAAAAACGGTAATACGAACGGCAAACAAATGTTTTGTTGATTTTTTGGTTGATTACTTATTACATAACTTAACTGATTCGTAATAATGGAAACATTAACAAAATTAATAACAAAAACGGAAACAAGAAATACAACGAAACATTTTCACAGTCGCGGAAAATCTAAGACAGGAAATAATTTTAAACAAAAGATAACGAATTCTTGAACATTTCGAGTTAAATAACAAAACAGAAATTCAACAGCTTTTAACAGAAACATTTTAAAGAGACAGATCCCAGACCGGCTGGTTTAATGAAACTTGTAAGGTAAAACTTAACAAATTGTAACAAAATTGATAACTGGTAACAAGAAGAAATAACATTAACGAAACATTATGTACAAATTGAAACGTAACTTTTTGTCCAACAAAATAACAATATTTACAACAATTATCAACAGTAACTTGTTATAATGAAACTTTAAACGTGTGGAATATCAGAAATATTAGTAACAGAAACATAGTGAAAGCTAATATTTTTCACGAATTTTGAGATGAGGTTTAACTAGTTAACTTTAACAACTTTTGATTTAAACACAACAGTATGATTTAAAAACAATAACAACCATCGGAAAACTTAAACGATCAAAACAGAAACTTGAACTGAATTTAAAAAGAAACAAAACCGCACATTAAGGCTGACTGCATGTTAAGAGAAAGAACTTTAAATACTAAGCACTTAACTTTACACGTTACCACTAACAACTGATATTCGTAGATCTTTTCAACAAGCTGCCGAAATTTCGATGGTCAAAAGTTATAAGACAAAAACTATTTTTCTTTCTAAATTTTACCTTTTAGCGTTTAGGTCAGGGTTTTGATGTAACTACCTTGTCAGTCGTCATTGATTAATCTTCAAAGTACTTAAAACAGACACTTTATTGGTTTGTAAGCTTTGGTTTTAATATATCTTTTCGATAAATCGCACGTCATCTGCAACAAAGTAAAAATATATAAATAAAATGTCAGACGAAACGAAACTGTAAACTGTTAACAAAAACAAGAAAATGATAAAAATGTACTTACGAGTAATTATTCGACAGACGACCTCATTACAATCACAACTTAAACTTCATGAAAATGTTTGTGACAGGACGAACGCTTTTCAGTAACTAAAACATTAATTAACTTCACTTCAACTTTCAAGTTTTAATTGACAAACTAGTGATAACAACTTCTCAGAAGACGATCGTGTTTTGCATTCAGACACCCCGGGGACCCGGCGGGTCCCCGGTGTAGTTTACTGTTGCACTCGAAATTTAGAAGTAATGTTTCCGAATAGTTTGCACCCTTATATATATGAATCCGAAACACCCTCCCCGCGAGACCGTGGGAGCGCCCGCGCACGTGTGCTCCTTGCGTAAACTAACACAATGGCTCCCTTTTCTTTGTCCCATTGATTTCGACCCCTTGGGCGTCTTACCTATCCGATTTACCTGTACTTGTGCAAGGGGGAAAATCTCGCCCGGTGGGAAAGTACGTAATCGTAACTGAAATTTAATTATTATATGCATCCATAGTAGAGTTATTTTAAGAGGGTCGGCAACTCTACGAATTTCACACGATATATGCATATTGCATTATTATTAATGCTGTGTTCGGATCTTAAATGTTGAGATCGTTTAATACAGACACGAACTTTTTTCCTAGAACCCAATTTACAAAATCATTATTATATTACATCCAATAACCAATAATTAATACTTATACTTCATTCATACGCAATAACTTGATACATATTACAAATTAATTCTTATGATCACGTGGCAAATTGCCTCTTACGTGTTATTTCAACTTTTCAAGTATCAAATGTTGTTAAAATCACTTAAAGTAATTTAGTTTATTTACGGGAAATTAATAAAATTATAGACATTTTTTATAAGGATTATTGTCCCGCTGTAAATACGTTGGCCAAATATAGCATAAGTTTTTACTAATCTTTTAAGCATAAACGTGGTCATTGTTTTCTTGTTACGTACTCTTATTATTACAGTGGTCATACTTATTACTTCATAAAATATTTTAATGTATAAGGCAAATTGCTACGCACAAATTAATAAAACTATGAAAAGAACAATTCCGCTAAAATATAAATATATGTATATATAGTTTCATGCAACTTTTATGTAGCAACGCCATATAACTTTTATATAGCCGAAGCTCTTAAGCGGTTAAGCTTTAAATTTAGTTAACGGTCAGATCTACTATCACCTGATAAATGTGATTACTTTTTATAAATTATAAATACTCAGGAGGTATAAAAATTTCACTGAAAGCTTAAACCATATAGAATTTAGATACATTCATTTTAACGTTTACTTTACACAAAGACACAAAAAAATTAACTCTCTTTTTATTACTTTGATATCCATTATCAATAATCTTACCAACTTTCACTCAATAATACATTTGTGTGTTATTATGGTAACTGCACTCTTATTATGCGAATGAAGTACTACACTTGAACAGTATAATGTCTCAAAATCGCTTTTTTGTAACAACAACATAAATCACAAGTTACTTAATACACTAATGTGTCTCACCAAAAACTTTTAAGCGATCGATAGGACTGTTGTTTTTCACTCAATAGCATGTGTACGAGCACTCGTTTAATTCAGAAATCAAAGAACTAAAAAGGAACCTGAAACATAACACTACCTTCGCGTTGACTCATTAATTTGCGAGCGCTCAAAGCTTAACGGAGCCCGATTGACTTGCTCCAAGTGTTTTGCAGCAACAAAAGATCCTTTCAGCGATACGAACGAACGTGCTTTCCTTGAAATAATGAGGCCTTTAATTTACTAAGTTAAAAAGCCAGCATGTATTGTTTTGACCCTTCAATAACGTACGCGCGCACAACATGTGTTATAAACGACCTTAATTAATTTTAAATATGTATAAGAATATAATGAAAATGAAAAAAGGTTCAACCCTGATAATGGGGTTATAATTCGATATTTTTATGAATTAATATTATAAAGTGGAAATATTTGATTATTTTTTCGTTTAAAATGAATAGGCTCTGAAACTTCTTAACCGATTGATCAGTGAAAAAAGTAAGGAATACCCGTGCGAAGTCGGGTCGGTCTGCTAGTTTTAAAACAGTACATAATATGATGTACTTCAAGCAATATATACAAATAGTCAAATACACATATTTTTTAAAACTGCTGTATAAGCAAATGAATTGAAATTCAAATAAACGATACAATTTAAATAGGTGCGCGTAGATATCTACGCATATTTAGCCAAATAATATTGTCATACGGAATAAGAAAAAAAATAACAGATTAAAAAATATATTATGTAGCATTCGCCAAGAATACATTAAATACTTCAGAGCCGAGTAAGTACATGTTCCTTGTACAAGTTGGATAAATTCGATTACGAAAGGATTTACATTCTTCCTTTACATACCGCCAACGTCACAAGGATTTACCAAAAGGATATGTAAATTTCGAATTAATGTGTGTTTGGTTCAAGGAAACTTTTAATAGAATTAATTAATTCATTAACTTAACCAATCAGCTATAACACCTAAGATATGCAATAATTTTATTTTATACTCTTACACAAACATTATTATTGTCAATACGAAACGAATGACGAAAATTACTTCAGTTGCTAGTTTTCTATATTTGCAGTAACTACAAAATCCTTGCACAGTTAGGCATTCAGCTATTACTTTTTAATACTTTTAAAATTTTTCGCGAGTTATACTAGTTTTGTCGATAACCCAGATTTTCTTAGCTATCGCACTGCGGTATGCACCACCGACGTCCTTTCTATAACCTCGGTTTCTATAGAAATTACTTTCGGACCATTTCTTCTTTATACCTTAAAATTATTTTGCTAACGATTGCTTTACTTATGTCAAAGGAATCTTATTCTTTGTGTCTGAAGTTCTTTCATATTCGGTTCAACGTTCATTTTACGAAGATCGATGATTTGCTGTAGGTAATTTCATTTTATTTACAAGGGAACTTTTATGACTCAAACGTTAAATTGTTTCAATAATATACATTGCATCTCTAAAATTAGTCACGTTACAATAAGTGATTTGCTCCAAACAATGGTTCATCGGAAATCAAATATTATGAGAAACTATAGTTATTATCTCTCGAAGAGGGCTTTGACCTCTTCTTAGTAAACAGTTCCATATAAAACGCAGATCTTATCCATGTCATTAACTAAAATGGAATCCGCAATCCAAATACACAAGCACCTATATCGGCTACTTTGGGTTGGCATAAAACTTTATTATATTAGCGTGAAGGAAATATATGAACATTATTTACAGTTACACAAAATAATATAACAGTCAATTACACATACATAGGACGAATCACGAAATTACACAATGCTTATGTACCACGTATTATATTTGCTCCAAAATTGAAAGCTTTCAGGTTCCCAAAGGATATACGATCGTACTATTTAGATTGCAATCGTATTTAGCGCGCAGCATTCTGCATATGAGTACATTTAAAATACGACAGTCACTCGTATCCGATCCAGGACTGAAGATTGGATAGAAGATACCAGAGTAATTCTACTAAGTCAAATGCATCGCTAGTATTTCAGTTATGAGGTTTTCGTCGAACACGTGAATCCTTTGATCACGAGTGCTTTGAATAGATTTGCACGGAACGAATTCATGCTTTCTGATATTGACATTACATGCGTTTGATTCGTATTGATTTACGTTTTGATCGACTTCGAAAATGAGGAGGCTCTGACAGAGAGATAAACTGATTTCAAATATTAATTTTTAGTTCAATACTATATATTTTTTTTTTTCAAGTTGATCTCGTATTACACATTTTGTTAAAAAGATTCAGTTACCATTTAGAAAATTTATAAAAATCAATAATATAATACAACTACATTCCACGTCAAATCTAGATTCTAGATCCAGATTTAAGGAAATAACGATGTTACAAAAATACATTGTATCCTATTATTTTTCATTAACACTTGTATATAGTACTGAAGACTTTAATTATTGTAGATCTTATCAATGTGTTTACGCATTGTCTCGCAAACAACTTAAGTAGTTCTTGTGTAGTAAACTTACCTAACTAGGTGTTCAAATATCAATCGTAGATGAATATACAATAACTGTAGGTAGGTATGTAGGTCTATTACGTTCAAACAACACTTTCGTATTATATGATGATAATGATAGTAGCTGTTTGAGATACCAAATTACTGTTTTGATAGCAATTTTGGACTTCAGTGGGTTATTAAATGTAATTTCATATTAATTACGTCAAGATATACCCAAATATCATACAAATGAAATACATATTGGTACATATTTACTGCCATTTTTCATCATTTACTGTAGATTACTAGTCTCCAATTTAACTGACTTTAATCAGGGTCTAAAGTAATTAAATAAATATATCCAAGTTGGATATATTTATTTCAATCCAACCAAGGCATATCTTATTTAACAGAAGAAAAATCTTTAAATTCAGCTTACAATTGACGTCGGTATCGTGAAACCATGTCGAAGATAGTTAACATTTCCTATACCCTTAATAAAACATAGGTCAACTGTAACTTATCTTGCCTAAGTAGATAATAATAATTGGTGTGTTTTATACACATGTGTATAGTGAATATCGTGTTAAAGAAACCCTTCCACGTCCCAGTATAAAAGTCATATCAGATATATAGGCTAGGATAAAAACTGCTACCTACCGGAAGAAAATAAAACTCAATGTAGATTTTATCCGATATGTATGTATTCAATTCACGGAGAGAAATAAAATAATTGTTATCTGATCAACTCTTCTCTCTGTAACGTTAACAAGGTCTTCAACATATTGAATTAAAAAAATATACGTTAAAGTTTTTACGAAGCTGTCCAAAATTTTTTTTTACATGCTTCTACAAAATTCTTTCAGTGGATGTCAAGCAAAAACTAAAAGTCTAAAATCAGTCAGATATAACCATTTAACGTATAGGTAATATTTTTTTGTCTTTAATCAATAACCTTAACTCCAATAAGAAATTTTAATATTAAGCATCCGGTACAAACTACCAGTCACTAGGTCTATATAATTTAGACAAGTAAAACACTGAACTTTGCGCTCATTCAATAGGCCTTTCTTAAGATTTTACGCTAAGACGGAGCGCCGCTTCTCAATTATTAACGCACACATTCGCTTACTGCCCCCAGATCTTTTCATAAGGGACAAAAGCAGATTCAGGTCGCGGTAACAACGGAAAAATTGCAAAGGACGTACGTTAGATATGTGTAGGTAAGGATATAAGGTGAGCTTTTAATATTAAGCGCCCAGAACGAGGCCGGGGCAACTTTATTACGCGATACCGTCACATGCAAACGTGAACATGTTTATATTTTATAAATAGCGTTGACATCGCGTCACGCCACCTGTAATATTAAGAATGCCATAATAGAAAATCCGTACGAATATAAACAAATAATGTTTTATTGCCACGACAATTTGTTTGTAGCTTCAAATATTTGACAATTTGTATTATTAGTTGTATTAGTCACAATCAGTTCATCTGTTTGGTAAGTTTTAGTGTAGATTATTTTTTCCATAGCTACGTTGATAATCACTTAAATATTAATATAAAACGTAGATGTGTAATGGTGCTGAATGCGCTATTTGAGCCGGCGGTCGCGGGTTCGATTCCAGCTCGGGATGGATGTTTGTATTTATACAAACATTTGTTCCTAGGTCTGGTCCCTGTGGGTCTCCCCACCGTGCCTCGGAGAGCACG
>DVWM01000540.1:0-10156 GCA_018235105.1 Junonia coenia | reverse complement strand
GTGGAATAGTGTCAATAAACGTCGATGTGAAAATCGAGGACAATCGACATACACAATTAATTACGTGTCGACCGGCACGTGGCTCGATTGACAGGAATCAATGGTGAAGACACGCATCCATTATCCAGAACTACCTCATTTACGTAATGCTTCTTGGCGTTTTGCTTTTGCGTTCAACGAAAAAAAGGAAAATAATATAAACTAATAAAATGTTCTTGAGAATATATTATTGAAAATACTTTACATAGAGCGCTCTTACCTTATTATTATTTAGACTAGAATATTTTTGTCTACTATAAATCAGCCTATCAAGTGACTCTTGACAACAGTTTCGAGTGTTCGTCTGTTGATAAGGTCCTCATTTTTAACTAGGTATTGTAAAAAAATAATGGAAAAAAAGTCGCTATAATAAATAATTACTAGGTATATTTTCAGAAATATTACTGTTATTATAAACTTACCTTGAACTTTTAATCGATGGACGATTCTAGAAAATGATCATAAAAATTTTATCGATTGTTTAATAATTTACTCCATTCTTTGAAGCATATTATGCGGAGATTATTTTAGGTACGACATATTATTATGTATCCAAAGGTTGGAAAGGAACTTCAATAATAAGAGTAAAACGTCCGTGAAATCCAAACAAATTTAAAGAATTATGCCTTTTAAGCCCTAGTAGGTACCGGTTGTATATTTTATAGAATATACATAATATTCTTAAAATAATAAAATCTGAATCAAAGCACATATTTCACTTAACCTGTTAATTCTGAGTTTACATTTAGGTACAGTCATGTATACTTATATCGCTATCTTGGAATTAAATTCTTTCGAACGTCTTTTTTAACATTAATTAATTGTTTTCCTATCTTAATTGTTTTTTTCACTATATCACTCAATCAGAATAAATTAGGTTCCCTGTGTAGAGGGTCATTCATGAACTGACCCTAATTAATAGCGAGAGAAGGGCTGCTCTAGAACCTCTAGATATCATGTAAAAATATCTTCATAAGAGCTATTTATATAAAAGTGGTGCTTTTCATGTATTTTAATATCATGTTGATAAATCAATATTTTTTTAAGATAAACTCCTTTCTCTTAATAGCTTACTTAGATATTACGGAGACTAATCTATTAGAAAACATTTTTGTGAAATACGGAGTAAAGAGATGCTAATTCCAACTAGCTAAATTAAATAGTTTAAGCGTAATAATATTTAACTTCGTGTCTGCGTGTAAAAAGATATTGTTAAATATACAAAATTCATTGAAAGCAATAAAACATCTTGCAGTAAATAAAGCAGTCTATAGTTATCTATACCTACTAGATACGAATATTAATTTATTAATTTTATACCCCAGGGTTAGTAATAAAACGGCACAACATACGAATATGGTGCCATGAATGCGACATGGGCCGCCTGCAGCGCGTCGTGTGGGAGGGGCAGGGAGCAAGACTGCTTAGCGAAGTTTCTAGTCAGCCGGTTGTCAAGAAGTTTTTAGAAGCAGTCCCTTATATTATGGTAAGTTACTTATTTTTCATTATTAACCGACTTAAAAAAAGCAGCTTCTTAATTCTATCGCATCCTATGTATGTTTTATCAAAATCAGTTTAGTTTTTTGATTATCATTATTAGTCATGGTAATATGACAATACTTGCAATTGTAGGTAGATAAATAATCGTCGGTGATATTTTTCTGATTAAAATCGCTTGTATTTTTTTGGAAACGTAAAATTTATAGTTTTAGATATAATTTGAATTTGACATTTTTTTCTGACTATATAATGATAATCTAAGTAAGACTTTACGCTCACACTTCAACAACCTAAGTAAGGCTCTAAGGGTCTTCATAAAACTTTGTTCTGAAATTATTCCGTATTATTTTTTTAACCTTTTACATGTTATCTTTACAGAACACAATCCGAGATATCCACAACGCCGTGATCCAGAACGACTTGGAAGGCGTGATGAAGCTCACATCTGATCCGATACCGCCCCAGGCTCTATCCAGTAGAGACGCGAATAACTTGACAGCTTTACACAAAGTATGGTTTTACTTTTAAGAATAAATTCTAAAAGAAATAGGTTATAACTTTCCTTATAAAAAATATTTGTTGCATAGGGAGCTTCATTATTAATATGAAGACTTGAAAAAGTAGACTTTACTGAGCTTTGTTTTAAATTTAAAAGATATAGCTATGTATTAGAATGAGTATAAAATTTGTCGTCTCTCGAAATAAATAATCTGTATTCTAGCATACGTACGACTTAGTTGAATTTTAAAACTTCCTTAATTGTTTAAAACTTGGGGATTTCGAAAACAGAGGGTCACTAACATCCTACATAATACATCTAAATCGCTTATTTTTCTGTGATTTTCTAATCTAATCTTAAATATTCCTAGGCCGCAGGTCTGGGTCGAGGTAGTATACTGAAATACATTATCGAAAGATATCCCCAAGGCATAAACGACACAGACAACGACGGACGGACACCCCTACACTACGCCGCAGTAGTGAAAGACGACCAACATACATACAACACTCTTATTAGCCTCGGAGCCGACGAAGGCGCTGTTGATAACGTGAGTAGCGCTTGTGAATGCTTTAGCTTGCACAAACAAATTATATCTGGTATAATGTGTTCCATTTCAGCGTTTATAACAATTAAAATCCATTTACGATTAATGACAAGCTTTAGCTTATCTATTTTTGAATTTTTGGTAAAATTTTAAATTATACTTTTAGAAAAATAAAACGCCAGGATATTATATTAATAGACCACAGGAAATCGATAAAAACCTATTCAAAGTATTGCCAGAAGCACCGAGAACACCTTCTAGTGCTTATCCTGCTTCGTGGGATTGGAAAATATTAGACACTGAGTATATAGGTGATCTGAATAAAAAATCTCGGAAGAAAAACTTAAAAGCGTCTACTGAAAATATTTCATCGAAGAACAATACGAATACCATATCGGATAGTGTAGAAAATATTAATAATGCGATGAAAAATAGCAGCACGCATGAACTTATTAGTGATCTACCAGATTTAAATGATAGTGAAAAGCTTAATGCAATTACTAAAGATTCTAATGAAGAAGAGGCACAAAACAAAAAGGTTAGCATGGCATGTGACGCTGACACAAGAGCCATTTTAATTGATTTGCATTGCTTTTTTAAAAACATTTGCATGAACCATGTTTTATTTTTTATTTTAGGACACGACTGAAACTGAAGATGACAAAGAAATGGATGAAAAAGAAGATAATATTGACTCCAAAGATAAATCAAATGATAATATTGAAGCTTCAGAAGTAGAAAACGTTGAACACGAATCAAAGGACACAAATGACACTGAAAATGAAGAAACTAATAAGAATGACGATGTAAGCCATGAACGTACCAACGGTACAGTAGAACAGGAGGATGCAGAAAATAATCATACTCACAACATTAATCAAAATAAAGAAAGTAATGAAGCAGAAGAAAATGCAACTGATGATGTTGAGGACAAGGATACTAATGATAAAGAGGAAACGATAGAAAATGCCGATGAACAAAAAGATAACAAAGTAGAGTCAGAAGAAGATGATAACAATGAAAATGAAATAAATAATGAAGTTCCTGTTGCAAAAAATATCTTAGATAGTAAAGAAAATGAAATCAATAAAACTCAAACAAATGAAACAGATGATTCTCACGATAGCTCGGAAACAAAAATCCAAGAAACTAGCAGTCAGGAAAACAGAAATGAAAATATTGAAAATAACAGTAAAAATCAAGAAGAAACAAATAATAGTGATCATGATGATGAGTCTAAATCTGTTGTAAATGAAGAAAATCATAGGGATGAGGATGCCTCTAAAACTACACCAAATGAAGGTAATGATAATGATAGTGATAATGCTGAAGACGATGATGACGTACAAGTACAAGGAAATTCTCACGCAGAACACAATGACATTCACACTAAAAGTGCTACATTAAGACAAAGCAATGGCAGTGCCAAAAGAGGTGATATCAACACCTCTTCTGGTTCTACACACGAAATATAATTATATCCTACTTAATTTATTATAATACGGGGTCCCTGACGAGTTCAATATTTTTGATTGTTTTGCTAATTAAGGAAACGTCAACAATGGCCGAAATATACAGGAAAGTCTTATAGAAGGTATAATTAGCAGTGAAGCTGAACAAGAAACGCAAGATGCAAGTATGACACAGAGAGATGGCCAATATCACAACGACATTCTTATTGTAGTAAGTATACGCAATTTCTCAATTCGCCATGACGTAAAAGGTAACATTACAGACAAATTAACCCTTACTTGTGGTGTTCTTAGAGTAGAACTAACGTAGCACTCTGCATACCTCACAAACACTTAACACCATAAAATTAGATTAATTTGCTAGCTTCTTAGGTTATATGTTGAGTTTAGATCGCGAATGCCTAAACATTCCGCTTGAAATAAAAATAAAATAATAAAACGATTTTTTTATTAAACAGGACAATGAAATAGACCCAGAAGTAACTGATTTAATTAATACGGCTAATATGGAAATGTTGGCTACTTTAGTATTAAATGGAGAAGGATCTAGACTAATCGGTCGGCAGTCTAGGAATACTGAATTACAAGCCTTTTTAAACAATGTACCCATTTACATGGTAATGATATTTTTGTATTAATTAAACAAATTGAGTAATATAGGTTCGTTATTTAACTTTATTTTCAATTTTAGCAAAAAATCAATAGGGTTCACATTGCAGCAAGAGAAGGCAACTTAAAAGACTTACAAGCAGCTCTAGACCGTAGAAAATTTGCGATAGCCCGAGATCCGATATCACCGAACGGCGCTACTCCTTTACATGTGGCAACTGTATTTGGGAAAAGTAATATTATGAAATATTTAGGTGGAAGGTAAGAAAAAACAATACAAAAGGTTTAAAAAACGTAAAAGGTCTTACATATACCTACCCACATATTTTTCTACATTGAAGGTTTCCTGAGACGTTATCTGCAGTGGATTTCGAAGGAAGAACTGCTTTACATTACGCCGCTGTGTTACCAGACAACGGTCATTATTACAATGTATTACAGCAGTTAGGGGCAAATTCTAAGGATTTGGATGATGTAAGATCAAAACAATATAAATATATTACAAATTAGGTAAACTATTAATTTTATCATGTTTGATTTTGTAAATCTTTAGAATGGTCGATCTGCTGAAGAATACTTCAAGAATCCGACTCTGTTTCCATTTAAGCAAATGATAACAGATTTTGGTATTAGCGACGAGACTGCAGCGGCAATGTTTTCAGATAAGGGTACGTATACTATATGAACGACATCTAAGTAGAAAGTCTACAAGACACTTTTTAATAACTATAATTATTATTTATTTTTATGCCATATATCTAAGTTTTCTAGAAAATTTTCGGAGGTATGTACATATGTACGATCATTAAAATAAAAATATATTTAGTACCAGATGACCACGTATCATCTCGGCGAGTCCTAGATGTGCCTGAAACGTTGGATACCTTAGAGAGGTGCTACCGACTTCTGGCTTCAGCTCGACCAGCAAGAACACCGCTATCAGCATCGTCTAATAATGCTACTCCACCACACGTTTTAGGCAGATTTTTAAAGAAACATATATTCGATTTAATCAAATACAGAACCACAAAACTTGACCACAATCTATTTGACGTTATCTGGCCAGCAGTCAAAAAAATACCTGATAATAAAAATATCATTCAAACTGTAGAGGAAGATTTTCCAGGCGGCGTTTCAGCACCAGATTATTATGTTTATGAAGTATTTGCAGAATTTTTGTTACCGCTTATTAAAGATATCCACAATATTAATATTCACTCAGATTTACCTGAACATCCTATGTCAGATTTTATTAAAGGCAGGCCCTCATCAGAATCATCCGAACCTTTAGTTGAAATTAATATTGATCCTAATGATGAATTCGTTCTATCGGGAACGATGGAATGTTCAAGAAATTTAGATGGCTACGAATTACCACTTAATCTGAAAATTGGTAAATTAGAAACTATTGAGAGAATTATCACAACAATATTAATGAGAGAAGACTTCTCTAGAATAATTGGCCAACTCAGCCCTGAGTCAGATCAGAAAGCTGGCACCTATTATACATTGAACGAAGTGTTAGAAAAACCTTCTGAAATATCTGCCATTTTAGCCTCAGCTGGACTGTTGATACCTCTCTGTGATAGAGAGGAAATAGACGACTGTAGTCGTCTGCACGGAAAGCACTGGCCATACGCTCGTGGCGTGTTTGTTAGTGATGATAAAAATGTTGCCATTTGGATCAACGTCCACGATCACTTACGCGTCCTCATTTCCACACCACTTGACTCTCCTGGAGACATTGGTGTAGCGTTCAGCAAACTATCTAACATCATGACGTATTTACACGACAAATTAGATTTTGTTTGGGATCATAAACTAGGCCACTTATCTAGTCGACCGACGTTTCTAGGTGCCGGAATTCGTTTTAGTCTCATTGTGAACATTCCTGGTCTAGCAAAAGATACTGATAATATCAAACATCTTTGCGCAATGAGAGGATTACAATATAGAGAAACACTTAACGCAGATATCGCGAGAATCAGCAATTACCAATGTTTGAGTATAACAGAAACAAACTGTTTTAACGATTTCACTACAGCAACATCTAACCTTTTACACTTAGAGAAAGAATTAGCGATGCAAAATTCAGCTCATATTGCAACAATGCTGAGTAATATATTCCGAAGGAAGAGAAGCAGTTTGGCTGATATTCACGAAACAGCTGATCATTTTCGAGATAAACATTAAAAATAACTAATATCAAACAATTAAACGCTAATTAGTATAGATAGTATAAATAGTTAGAATTAGTTTTATCACTTTTTTATTTCAATTACATTTATTGAAAAGACAAAAGTGCGTAAGGAATTAGAATAAATATGGATTGATATTAAGATTTAAAGTGAAATTTACAACGTATTTCTTAGGTCAGTACTCAAACTTGTTACTTTGTGTAGAAAGATATTGTTCGTGTGAAATACAAGTTTGTTCAGTAGTCACTATTACCTATAATTTCACGTAGATTCATTAAATATTTAAAGCTTATGCTTTGTAGAGCACAATATTCCGCACAAGCACTTTTGTCTTTCCAATATTATGTATTTTAACTTATACTGAAATAAGTGTTGTATTTATCGACTTTCATCAATGTTTTCACCAAAGCTTTTCATTGTTAACAAATCTGATTATACCAAACATGTGTCGTATTTGTGTGTAAATGGAATAAAAAGAGTAATAATAGTAATTTACTGCATTCATACAAAGCCACCGAACCACAATGCGTTTTACGTGATTTCCCCCTTTATTTTTTCAGCCTTTACATTCGATCGATGTGTCGTACAAACACGTGTGTTCTTTTAAACGTCCTACCTCTATTATGTCGAAGGCCATCTTAGTGAATAATTGATTTCTTGTAGGTATGGGCCACGCCACTAACGGCCACATGGACATTCCCATCTTTCACACCGAAGAAGGCAGATATCTCGCAAAGTGTAAGATTTTTAATCGTTTTTTCAAAAGTTAAAATTTTATCTTTAATATAAAATGAGCAGAAAAGGTGATATCAATGACTGGGACTCCGAAATTTTTACAGCACTTGGCGATCCTTTGATCAAAGGTCTAACCGAAGTGGCTAATATAAAGCCTAAAGATCCCGTAGCGTTTCTCGCGACTTTTCTTCATAATTTCCCCGAACACGAAAAGCCTCGATTGGGAACTCAGGTGAGGATTTAACATCTTTATAATAAAATTAATAATTCATAAACGTGCAGGTATAGCCTTAGTGCATTACTAAGTTATTATTTAGCCATCCCTAGGCATTTTTAAACGACAAATAGGTATTTTATACAATACATTTTTTATGGCTCTAAAGTCTGTACGTTATGTTGTGTGAACGCATATTCTACGTTAAAGGCAGTAAAAAGTATTTGTTAAAAATATAGACTATTAAAAAAACAAACAGATATCTAAACTTTACAATGTTGTTATAATTTGAAACAATATCGATCGTCGTCGACCAACGATAATGTCTCAATTACTATTCAGAATGATACCTACACTGAAATTATCTATAAACATGAAAACCCACTTATGTTTTTCTCTATAATTAGCTAAAACTTATTCTATTGTAATGGAAGGGTTGTTAGTGACAACGACTTTTCTTTGTTATTATTTTATATCAATTCAATTCATTTGTTGTTAGTCTATTCTTAAATACGGGTGCGGTCAAAAGATCTCATTTTATAAATTTAGGTTTTTTGGGACATAGCCCGTAATATTGGTAGATTTTTCGGGATATTATGTCAGACAAGATGTCCAATACGCACCTTAAACTTAAAACAAAAATAATAATAGTTAATCCTACTAAAACCGCATTACATAAACAGGAATCTAATCTATTAGTAACGAAGGAAGCTCCTGAAGTGGACAATGAACACTCACCGGTTGATCATAAAGATGGTACCGGAGACGTTGAAGTAGAGCAAGTAGCAGATCGAACTCGCACTGCCATTCGACCACACAGGCCCATTGACGTCATCACCGTGGACCCTCAAATGGAAAACAGTCCTGACGCTCCCGAAACGGCACTTACGAGTCCTAATCGGGTAAATTTATAACTTATTTTGTGCTTAAAACTGGAAAACGGATAGACTATTTTAATAATGTGAAAAAAAGACGTAGGAACCTATGTAACGAAAAATTATTTATTATGTCACTTCCAAATGAAACAAATAGAAATCTAAGTGGGTAACGTTCTTGCAATACTTTGCCTGCCTTAAAGAATTTTCCCCAGCGAAAATTCATACGTAACTAGTGGTCTCCTTAGCGCAGTCCATTAGCTTTGTTACGTAGACTTTTGTATGTAAACTTTAGCTCATGCGTGCATCATGCGATACACTGGTGAATGATCTCTTTGGATGGATAAAAGTCCTCTGATCAAAGCGCAGAACAATATTCTGCACTTAATTCTCACAAAAAATATATATTCTTTTAAGGATGAGCACGGACAATCAATGCTACACTTTGCAGCAGCTCGTACCCATACAAACAACGCATTGTTCCAACTGTTACAAGAATCAGACGTCAATCTCGGCTACCGAGATGAGTTGTACCGAACTGCACGAGATGTGTCCATTCAGGCCAATGTCTTGGAGAATACCGCTGAGATCGATCGATGGGTTCTGCATTTAGCTGCTAGAGGTGTTTACCATATTATACTTTGCATTATTTTAAATGTTTTATGAACCTACCATAGTCAATTAACTAAGTAGCACGTTATTTTAAAGATGTTCTACAAAATCTCAAACAAAATTTATAGACCAAATCAGCGAAGAATTCATCAACAAATACCAAATACATTATCCATTTTTCAGTTCTTATACCAGTTAAATTTTAGTATAAGTAAGGTTTTCATCATGCAATACGATGTTTTAAAAATATTAATTATTGCAGGAAAGACAGATAAAATAACGGAGCTACTACTGCAAGGATATGATCATATATTAGACGTAGTGGATGAGGACGGTACGCCCATATCCGAAGTAGTGGCGCAACGCGGCGATAACGAAATGAACAATCTCCTTCAATCGATTCCTGCTTTTGAAGTAAATAATATTTTAGAAGGATAGTTTTGAAGTATTTTCTGTTAATTCTATACTCAAAATGTAAATACAACTACCTTCTCACTAATAGGAGAAGAGGCCTATGCCCAGCAGTGGGATATGAACAGGCTGTGTTACGTTTTTTTATTTTAAATACCAAAATATACTCCACAGCTATACATATCGTGGGTGGATCAAGAAACGTTCAACACAGTGACTCGGATTCGTAACTCATCAGTCTACCCCTGGCCATTAGGCTGGTTGCAGACCAGGTCGAAGAGAAACAGCGTTATCAAGAGGTTAAAAGCTTTGCACTGGCATGATAAGACTTTGGAACAGGTTTTAGCAGACGTAAGTAGATATTTAATTACCAAATAATGTTACAATGTATGAAAATTCAGTGTAGGTTGAGCTGCATGCGGTGATTCCGGAAGAGCGTACACTT
>DVWM01000539.1:0-10165 GCA_018235105.1 Junonia coenia | reverse complement strand
CGCTACCCTTCCACTTTATCAGACAATTATCAATCACTGTTTACAATATTTTTATAATAAAAAAGGGTTTTCATGTTTTACTCACACCTATACAATTTAAGGTTAAAAATAGAACGTAGCTATAATTTATCTGTCCTATCAACATTTATCCCTAAGTATTGCTTTTATCATAGATAGTATGGGAACATAATATATATGTGTAACCTGTTAATTTCTCCTATAAATAGGCTATAGTACGCAAAAATAAATAACAAACAAAATAAGAAACAAACTTAATATCTATAGATACTAAATATTGAACTACGCATTACACAATAACACAATCAAATATGTATTACTAAATTGTGTATTTTAGGAACGCGTATAATAGAATTACTCGAAGAACGCATTACTTGAATCAATACTGGCGATCGGAGAATAAGCTACCTTATCACCATCCATTTGCCGGTAGCGAGTAGCTAATTACACCTGTCCGTCAAATTACAGTTATCTGAAAGGCTTTATCGTACATTTACCCGACTACGTTAAGGCTAGACCAAATATTGTGTTGATCGATTCACGGTGCACGTGGTTTGATGAGAATAACAAAATTCGATCAGTATTTTCTTAGATGTTCGCGCTTCTTCCACATGGAAATTTAAAACGGATTTTGTTCGTGTATATTTTTACAGCAGTCATGTTTTCGGGTAGATATTTCTAAATACTATACATATAAATACTTTATTTCTTTCATATTCTGTAGATTATGAGTTATTTCCGTTAAGCACACAGTTGAAGTACTAATAGAAAAAAAACACGAAACTTTAAGTAATCGTTCACGCCACTTAATAATTTTAAGTTGCCATTAGTTTATTACATTATTTACCGCTAATTTTATAATATGAATTTTCTAAAATACTTTTTCTGCTCTTCATAAAATTACTTTTTTTTCATAACTATTTTTTCTTGCTATCGTAGATTTTATCTTTAGTTAATCTCTAATTGCATATATTTTTTCTATTTTATTTTTTAATTAACTGGCATACCGTTATTTTATTTAGATACATATTAAGTACGAAGAAAAGAAATAAAAAAAGCTAGATATTCTAACTATGTATGCATATAAAAGGAAGTCAGCAATTACTATAAAATTCTCTACCGTTTTAAAAAGCGTTGATGTGTCTTAAAATATCTAAATGGGGATCAAATTTATGGGTTTATAACATGTAGGCCGTAGCCGTGAACGTAGTTGTTAAGACAAATGTATATAATTTTGTAAAGTACTTTTAATGAATACCCACTGAATATTTAATCACAAATTAATTGCTATCTACAACTCAAGGAAGTAGAGTGGTTTTTCGCATAACTATTGTTCAATACGTATTTACAGCACCGAAATGGTTTCAGCAAAACCCAAAATGTCATCTTCGTAAATATGCCAATATGTCGTCGGTTACTTTGTAAATGTCCCGTACTTTTCAAATCACGGTTTTGCACGCATACACGCAAATCGCCATTAATACAGCTAAGTCAGCGCACGGTTTCGCACGGAAACGCTACGCACGCAAATCCAAACCAAGAATGACATTTAATTTTAAACATAGCGTGGTGCAAGTTCATTATTTTTGTTAAGATGTAGTGTCAATTTTAAAGATTTTTCATACATTTCATACCCAACTTCTAACAGTTGCTCAGTGATGAGTTTTAAGCGTCATGAGAAAACGTACACAATATTCAAACTTTGTCTAAAAATATTTTTGTTTGTCAATTTATATTTCAACGGTTTAATTTTTACCCAATACTTGTTAAACAGATATCTAAAAATATTATCATAAACATAGTATAGTTATTTTCCTAAAATATAATTAATTCAAACTTCACACGAGCAAAACCGTAGGCGAAATCTGTTTAAAAATTAAAAATTTCTGGCCCACAAAATTACAACCCAAGTGTAAAAAATACAACGTAAATTTAGCTTAATCTTGACGTGCAATTATTTTAAAATTTCGCGGAAGAATATAAAATATCATCATTAAAATTTGAGAACACTTCGTTACAATTTTCACAAAATTCAGGTCAAATTTTTTTCACTTTATATTTATGTCACTGCTGTGATAGTTGAATTAAAATTAAAATATTATTTTCTTTTAAAGTGCGTCTCCTTAACGGGATTGCCCTGTATATAATTAAGAGGAAATCGATATTGCAGAATAACGTAAGATTTGATTATAAAGTCTTAACAAGATTTCATAACTACGAGTATCTTAATGATTATCTTCATATTACTGAGCAGGCTTTCAATATTATGTTACATGTATTCATTCGTTTTTAGTTCTTTTGATTTTTTTTAACGATACCGTAACAAAAGATGCGAAATCAAAACTATGATATCTACTAAATTCTATTCTAATTAAGTTAAGAATAAATAACATTTCATATGTATTAATAAATTCCTAAATTTATTATCTACCTACACAAAAATAGTTTTTTTTACGTTGAATAATTCATTATCTATTTATTTCTACCATCTACGTAGTTATACTAAACAAGTAAACATGTATAAAAATAAACATACTAAAAAACCTGCAAACAATTTTAAAATTAATACCCGCCTGTTACTTTAATTAAAACTTTCATATTTTTTTTAAACAAACTCTCGTGTTTTAATTAAAACCCATACCATATTATTTTTCAGGCTGGTCTCATGGGCTTAATATACACATCACGTGACCTATCCTGTAACAACGCTCTAATATGTTATTTATTTCTGCGTCACGCTCGTAAATCGTAAGGTAGTGAGATGGTCTCGACTCACAGTTTAGATTGAGAGCGCGGCCCGCCAACGTCCACGAACGAACATTTTTACGCGCTCTTCGGGAAATTGGCGCGAAAATGCGTACTGTCAAAACGCTTGGTTGACAGTTTTTTTTTTTTCGTGAGTTGGTATTTAATGAAACAGCCAATGTGAAGTGTTAATATTTTTTATGCATGGATATCATCTGTGAAATTATAATGATTTAAGATTTTGGTTTTTAATTTTGTTTTGATAGAAATATCGTATTAAAATTAATTTAATGTGTGATGCTCAACGTTAAATATATTTTACAAACAAGATGATGATTTATATTTTGTTCCTAAAGTTTAATTAAATACTTGTTTGTATTTAAAAAATTAACATAGATTTAAAGATCACAAAACATTTTTAATCATCTTTTTAAGAAAAATTAAGACAAAATAATAAATGAATTGGATCTTAAAAAACGCGAATCAGTTAATTACATATTTCTAAGAAAATAATTATAATAAGTAATTAAAACTTATTCACACGCGAATCTTAAAAAAAAATTGCTATAATTTTTTTTTTGTGATAATAAATAATAAGCGTCTACAGCACGTGAGTAAAATGTAATTAAGATTATATTTCATAAGTATGAATGAACGCATCACGCTGATAGAATATCAAGATAAAAATTGAACTACTTTTTTTAATATACTACTTTTATTATCTGTAACATTATATTGTGACACCTTGGAATAAAAAATATGATATTTAAAAACGTCGCGAGAGAAAATATTGTATCGCTCGCACGCACCGTTTTCCTCTATAAATCACTCCATGTTATAACGTGCCCAATTTTTCATCAAGCCTTATAATTTATTTGAAACTATTATTAACATAATTTATCACACACTTTAAATTAAAAAAAGCGAAATAAAAAAATAGACAATCTATTTCTAAATTCAAGTTCACGTCCACTAAAAACAAAGTCAATTAAAATATACCAAATTGGTATCTACCAATTTGGCTAAAAACTACACTTAATTACAAAAAATAAAATGACATACATTTGGTGTAATTAAAAGAAACTGTACCGCAAGGTCGACTGGACTTCAATGTCACAGTAGGTGAGACGTTATCACGTTATCTCCCTAATTTCTGTTATCACTCACTAACTAGGTTACACGAGCCCAAGTGTTACCTGAGCAGACCCTTTATTTAACGCTCCCATATAACCAGAGGTTTTATCTATGATATCGAAACTATGAAGCATCTTATTTAGAACTGAAACTCTAAATATTCTTAACTAGCATTTTCTTTAGGTTTCGCCTGTGGGAATGAATATTTTGTTTTAAGATAATATGCATTCATAAAATAAAGCATAATAGGTATCTATTATGCAAAATTTGGAATGTAAACCTTTCACATAATTAAACGTAGAATAATTTTATAATAAGTTCAGTACCTACTTCGGGAGGTTACTTCTTTTAATTAGTTGTATCAGTAAAATATATAGTTTTTAAGCTCTTTCGAATCATCATACTATATTGCCATAGTTTCATATGAAGTAACCACCGGCTTGGAATGTGGATTATACTACCAAGAAAAGCCGGCAAGAATTTCAGTAGGTAGTTTATATTGTTTGAAAAAAATATCATATAATTAATAGGCATTCTGCAAATATTAATGTCAATAAATTATGTTTCAATACATTTTTAAGCGCATCGTTGAATCTAAAAAAAAACAAAATGAAATTATTTCAATAACTTATTTGAAAAGACTAGGTGCATACGACTACCTAATTCTTAGACACTTTTTCGCGTAATATTAAAAAAGTACATTTATGACTATGAATGAATGTTTGTTTATTTGTTTTTTTACACGCAAAAAACCACTATCTTTTCGGACAGACTATCTTTTCAGAATACAATGCGGATAAAGAGTCGCTGGTAGAAAAAATAGCTTAAAGCGTAAAATATACAAAAGCTTGTTACGTCATAGTGCTAACTGATATTCATTAGACGTCTTTGATTATAGCTCTAATCTCGCCGCCTGTATAAGAGTCGTCTCACACTTGTCTATTACGACTGCGATTTAATCGCTAACTTTATGGCACAGATAAAAGCCAATGCCAATGCGAACCATTAAAAAATTACAACCTCTTTTCGATATGGCAATGTCACTTCAATTAAGTGTAATTTGACACAAAATATTGTTGGATTTTTTTATCATTAACCTCAGAATATGCCGTATTCCTATCTATTTTTTTATGGAATTAAGTTTGCGATATATAAGTAGATATGTTAATAAAACTAAGAAACTTATTAACGATAGGAAGCCGTGATTTAGTTCTCCTTATAAAGTTATAAAAAAATCCCAAAAATGTATCAATATGAGGTATTGAATCGCATAGAGATGGATAGATGTGGTTTACAAAATTGAGTATAAGTGTGGCACGGTCTATGATATAAGAGTTTGATGTCCTATTAAACCAATACACGTACAAGCTATAAACTTTGATTTAATGCTGTCATTTCTATTTTAACAAAACGTACTGACAACTAGACAAATTCCCGATAAGATCTCTTCAACCGTTTCGTGTAATCTAAAACTAATTTTATATCATTGATGACATTAGATACAGAGGTCACTACTGGCGAATTATTTATCTCTGATTGAACGTAAATAGCTAATATTAAATATGCGAATGTGAGTTTGTTTGCTTGATATTGTTTTACGTATTAAATACTGATAAACTATTTGCGCAATTTTGCGTACACGTAAGCAGGGATACATATGTCAGTCATAAGTCCACATTCCCCTAGGAGATAAAAATAAACTGAAATTTATCATTCAACAAAACAAGACCTTAATTAACGTGAACGAAGCTAAGGTAAAAAACTAGTACCTATGAATACATATTCACCAACTCTTAATATAGAGTCTCATATGATTAAAATTTTGATAGCGCGAGATATCTCCGAATTGAAATTACGACAGACGAGATAAGCGATAAAATGGGCCAATTACAAAATATAATAAATATTACAAAGGTGCGTCTCCGCGGGTGCCCTAGCAAAACAGTTTGCTTACCCTGAATCGCTGGAAAAGGGACCGAATTTTATCTACTAAGTCAATTTTGAAGCATCTGCTTACATGGCCGATAATTTATAGTAAAAATACTCTAGGATAATTTAGTAAACTTATTTTCTAACAAAATAATTATGTGTTGGTTTTGGGTTTAACGTTATTATTATTATTTTTTGTAATAATGATTTATCTCGTGTTAAACTTTATGTTAAGTACCAATGATTATATTTAGATAGAGAGCCATAGAATACATATTTTAGAAGTAGGTAGGTAAATTTTTAAGGGAGTTGAATGACCTAATAATAGTTTATAAAACATCTTCACTAGGAAACTACTCGGTAGGGTGATTCAACTGTTTACTCAGTACCATAGGAAACGTTAAAGAATAACAGTAGTAATCGGTCAATGGGGAAGGTTCAATGAACTAATAATTTTCACATATAAAAACCATACCTGTAGCGAAACGCCGGAAAATTGCTTACGCTTGTGTACCTGCTTTAAACAAACAGTGCGAATTCCAAGGTGCTAACTCATTAACGAAATACTCGCATAAATTCCTTATCTACGAATATGCAAAGCGGAGTTGAAATTTTTAATTTCCGTATTCACATCTCATATATCATATCGTTATGACTGTTTATTAAAATAATCGATTTAACGCGTATCGAAACCGATCGAATATTTTGACTATAAAAATTAAGCTATTACATATTCTACAAATTACACATTGTCATTTCAACACTAACGGGCAATAAATCATACGCTACAAGCCATCGACACCCAGTTCTGAGAGCGCGTGAATTTATTTTATACCATATAAATCTAGAGATAATTGAACCAAGACCACACCTATGAAGATCTAGTGGAGCCATTACAATTAAATAGCATATCTCGATCACGGAAACGGTAATTAAGACGGACTAAACCTGTTTTAAACTGAGAATAAAAACGAAAATATTTTACATTGCTATTTCTATTAATATTTAATTTTATGTCACATTAATCCACCGTGACATATGCTATTAATATTTTATGCTCGATGTAATTTAATTTATAATCAAAATATTTTCATTAAATAAAAAAATCGTTTGTCCTCAAAAACTTAAATCATAATAATCGTAAAACGAATGTCAACAGTTTCATAATACGCTTATCTCAATAAAACATTGTTTGCGAGTGATAAAATTAGATTAATAATATAAAAGGAAAAAGACATCAAAAGGCCCACATTCATTGAAACATAAAACAACTCGTAAAAATGTAAAAATAGGACGTTTATTTGAGTGGAACAAATAACCACACAAAAATTATTTCATAATAGATTTTTACGTTGTATTCGCAGCCGCTCGCGACCACATGAGTGCCGTGTAATAATCCTGAAACAATTTTAACGGCTAACAGCTTACTGATTTATTAATTTTCGAAAAAAAAAATAACATTCTGTACAAAAGGGATTAGTGGTTCATATTTTACGAGAGCAAAATAATCAGTGCGGTTGGACTTCCGCCAAACTCGCTCGGGGCGTCCATTCAAACTCGTCATTCACGTGCCATGATAGCAATTGTGAAACGAATATTCATACACAAGCTGCATAACGCGACTCTATCGATGTATTTTGTTAAATTTTACTCATAATCATAGAAGTTTTTAAGAAAAAAATATAGGAAATATTATAAACAATTGCTTTTGCTTTTAGTAATAGTTCTTAGTCAAACCGTAGTAATATCAGAAAATTAAAACTAAAATCGAGTGTGAAGACGTTGAGTGTGAACCATTAACATCGGTATGAAAAACAAAAACAACCAAAACAACTGCTGTTAAAAATTTCGAAGTTTTCAGTTTTTCTTTGTCATATAAGTTGCTCAAAGATGTGCACATACAAACAAATATTTATTAGAGATGTTTCACAAAGTTAATTTCGTTGCTTACTATTTTACGTGCTCTATTCATTAGTCTTAGTTGCATTATTATAAGTTTTCATATTTATGTCAGATAATCGCACATAGCTTGATGGTCCCCTACTTTTATTCTTTAGTATAAATTGCTCCTCACTCTTTCAATCTCTTCAAATTTATTTCATGGCCGATATAAAAAATATTTCTACGTCAGCACACTCATCTTCTCAAAAATTTATAGGGTATAAAACATCACACTGCGACCCATAACAGCGGAATAATAATATAATCAACGAATGGTTGATATTTATAACTGTTAATAATATGATAATGTACATATATCTCAAGTAAATACAAAAATACACCAGTAAAACAGACATATCGAGTTAAAGTATTGGTATAAAACTAGATATAAACTTATGAAACCTACATATAATTGAAATCATAAATGTACATGTATACATTTCTCATACATTTGGTTTGCTAATTATAATGATTTAGCGTACCGTTTTAATCGACGTTTATCAAATATACTTGTATATATGTAGTATTAGATCCACATGTGGCTTCCAATGTCTTTCATAATAAATGTTGTCTCAATACAAACAGACGTTGAATTTAGCTTAGCATCGTTATTATAGTCCAACGAGGAAATCTAATGAGATTTATCGGTAGCATTCCTGTCGTTTACGGATTTGTTTTGTTATTTCTAAATACGAATTTAGTACCTACATGACATTGTTGAAGTATAAGGAATATTCAGGAATAAACAAATATTTTATGTGAATGGTAAAAGCAAAGCAAAATTACTTTATTTTATTTAGTGTTATTTTTTACAAAAATGTCCCTTTTCTCCAGCTTCGGCGCCCGTTAAGACACAACCTACTTTTGATATAAAGATAATATGGAATTTCAAGCAAACGAATTCTCGAGTAAATATATAAGTGAAGCGTATTTATCAAGCATAGTTTTGCATATTAAATAACTCTAATATCAGTCATTGTACTATTAGATAATGAAGCTATCTCGCAAAATAAATTAGTTACCTCCTATCTATTTCTATATGATTCATTCTAATAAACCATTTATTTCATAACTAGATAAGCGTTATAAATAACTGTTATATAAAACCTGAAATCGTCAAAGGAAGCAATCGTGTTGCTTTTCTATTAAAACTATGACGCACATTACGGCAGTCCTATAATAAATTTGAAATCAATACATATAATTTATTTTAAGACGATGTAAAAAAAGATGTTTACTCATAAAACAAACTGTAATGGAATTATGTCTACATGTGGATTGTTTAAAAATAAAATATTGTTAAGCGAGGGAGTTTTGCTATCATCGATGTCCGGAATGTTACATTATTTTTTGAAAAATATTACCTGTCTGTTTGCTTTTTCAACGTTACACCCACTGAGAGTACCGGGTATAGAGTGAAATTCCATAATCCTATGACCTTGGGTATGTTATATATTTTTCTTCACATTCCTTTATTTTGGAGACTGGAAAACTGGTTTTTGCTTTAGAAAAAAACTAGGTGTATTCGAAAAGAATGTGAACCAAGTCGCGAGAATAGTTATACATAAATATTTTGTTTGCTCTACCTACGACCCGTCCTTGGTAAGGTTTAGACTGACATACATCATGCCATAAATTATTTATGTGTTTAGAAATAACTCTACAAAAATGCTACTAGGTCTCTGTCTTGTAGTGGCTGAATAACGTATGTATAAATGACTACAGATGTTTTCTTGCACAACTGCTAGTAAGCACGTTAAAATATGTGTTATACTAAAATAAATCACAAGTCGTCACAATGGGACTATGGTTGTATATTCTTAAATACGCAAAATAACTTTATACCGATACAAAAACCTATGTATAGAAAGATTTATTAATTTAAATCATCACATCATATAAATATAGTACATATTTCATAGCTAAAGAAAGGTCTAAGGAAAACTCAACCATAATGTGTCCTCTGCTTGTCTAAACGAATACATACAAGTACTTCAAATTAATTTCTTATGATTTATCTAATATGTAATTCGTATATGATCTCTAACTTGATCAGGATGTAGAGCATCCTTCTGATTCTAGATAATTAAGCATTAAGACACGGTTATGCAACTGTATTTAATATCATTAAAAGAATATAATTTTGGAATTGATCGGACTAGTGGAAGTTTCTCAGTATTTCAAACAAATATTTATAAATTATAGTTAAGAACCATCTCGATTACATCAGCTTCCATACAGTAGTCAGTATTTCGTTTGGAAGCTATGATGGTTATACTAACAACTACACCGACAGACATATGGTCAGATGATCTGTTCATCTGCTCATACGTCTACATTATGTCAATGGGTATGTACCTACTACTATCTCTTATACAACTTATAACCAGTGTTGGGC
>DVWM01000538.1:0-10167 GCA_018235105.1 Junonia coenia | reverse complement strand
AGTATACAGTATTGTACTCGTAGATACTTACAAATCAGTTTAATAGTTTCAAAGCTTTAGATTTTTTATTGACGCTGGATAAATCTTGATAGATTTCTGAGAGAAAGAAAGATCGGGTTATGTGAGATAGTGCTCACTAAAACCCCCGCGATGGCCGCTATCAGCATGAGATCGCTTACCTACTCAAAAACTGAAAAAGTATTTGTTTTTTCTTTACAATATGAATAGACAAAATGTCCATCGTTATATATGAAACTTTAATTTGAAGGTAAAAATTTAATTACACTTGACGGAGGACAATTGTAATCAAATTGCTCGCCGAAAATTTCATGCTGGTTACTCATCAAAAACCACAATACTGCTACTATGAGCGAACTGTATGAACAATTTCTGAACCAATATGCAGTAAACTATGGTGTGGTTAAACCTTACTGGTTCTGAGAGAAGGAAATGTTTCATGGTTTTATTTCCGGAGTAAGTTGTTATTGCTTTTGCCATATTAGTTCGTGACTTTCCCCGTTTCTTTTAACACATGTTTGCCAATAAATGTAGTAAAATCAATCAAAGTGACGCTTTTATTGAATGTTTTTTTGATTGATATAATACACACGTCGAAACTAAAATGGGAAAGTTGATTTTTTTGAAAAAGAAGAGCGAATTATTTAATCAGTTTAATTAAGATCCCAAACAAAAAATGTTAGTTTGGTTAGTGAAGATGTTACGACATAGTCTCTTGGGTCTTGAGTCTGCGACTACCAAATCACCACCGCGGCCTAACTTTCAACCATTACTGACCCACTCCTGTGATCCCGATCCATAATTACAATCGTAGATCCACATTTACTAAAGCACTAGACAAGACTCTTAAAAACTACAATATATATCCGAAGAAAGAAGCAATTCGTGAATTGAACCTTAGTGTTATACAAATAAGGACCGTTTTTGAATGCGTTATTCGAGTCTGAATTCTCCAAATCTATACCCAACATTACAGCGCCATTAAGACTAAATGGCGAAAGAATACTATTTGTTCACGATTTCGTGAAATGTCTGGAATAAAGCCTGATAAAAGTGCATGTCTTCTGATTATATGTTAAAGATTTCCTGTCTTGAAGTTTTTAGTAAAGATCATATTGTCGAATGGGAAAATCTAATTAGTTGATTTATAAACATAAATGAAATAATTTGCATTTGTAATACATGAAATACCGTTAAGCATTTGGCTACTATCAAAAATAGGAATATCCGATAATGGGTTATGAATCAGTACGGCAGTTTTTCAATTATTCATGGAATATTTCTTTGCTTTTAATTTCAATAATAACGTATATTTACCTTTATTTGGTACAGGTAAACGGGTTCTTAATAAAAATAGTATATCTGAGAGCCTGCAATGCAGTTTATTCCTGTATCGAACATTTATGTATTTTCTTATACGTGAGCCCATGATATATAAGTGTTACTATCAAAACCAGTTCCCTGTTATAGCCTTATTTTTGTAGTTGGCACTAGTTTTTACGGGATAATTGGAACTAGAATTTCCTTGTGAGAATTGCTATGAGAAAAACTTTTGTAAAATATTTACTGTTAATACAAAGTTGGTCATTAAAGTTGTTTTAAATAATCATAAGTTAACACTTATGACTTTTTGAATTTTGGGCTTATTATCTGCTAATGATTAATCAGATTATATGTTCAAAATTCACTTAAATGTCACAAAATCATCAATATCTTATCCAAGTCTTCGAACATACTAAGTCCAATTTATTCGTCAACTAAGTAATTTGTTGAATGTTCTATTGGATGCATGCCAGTGTTAACCTCTAACTGTGAGCAATTATCCTCTACACACTAAACGGATTCCTAAGACAGATTATTGTCGACGAAACAACGCCAACAAATTTAGCTTCATTAAAAGTTTCACGTGACGAGAATGTGAGAGACAAGTTGCAGATTCTTGTTAAAGAATTTAACAAGAATTTATACGAGACTTGTTTCTAAGACAATAAGGCGAATTTTTGTCGATAACACAACGATACTTAGAAAAGAGTGATAGAAATTTTGCAATGAAAGTTTCGTGGGAAAATATGATATTGGATTTTTCATATACCTCGTCTATCTATGACACATTGTCTGTTTGTTATGTCCGTATCAAAAACCGATTCCTCAACTTGAATATTAAAAAAATAAGTGTCCCAAACTACTTGGTCTAAGAAGCTGACTTATCAATATTTCCATATCTTATAGAGTTACACCTTTTCACCTGTAACTGAACTGCAAAATAAAATCTCTCGAATTTAACGGTAAAACTAAAGTTTAAGAATCCGTTAAAGTAGGTGCCAAAAAATAATTTACCATTACACCAACAATAAAACTCCAAGAGTCCAAACATTCAACATATGGAGTTGGTTCAAACCAGTAAATTTTCATATCGAAGCAGTCAATAAATCAAACGAATGGTGTGAAAAACGTATTCTGAACAGTTATATGTGCTCAGGAACACATGTTAGCCGGCGTTTTCGAGCGGGTAATGCTAAATTCATGGGAATGGTACTGTGACTACAGTTTTACGATTCCATACTGAGGATAAAGCGCCTTTGGTAACGTCTTGGAAAATTGCATAAAGAGTATTGCTAGGTTTGGGTATGTTGTTTGGAATGTTTTAAGGAGTGATTCGAGAAAGGATGTAAAATAAAAATTGAATGGGTTGTAGACTATTTCTATGTTGCTGGTTCTGTGGACAGATTGGGAACATTTTTTGTTTTACATTCTCAACATTTATAAATGCTCCTACTACATGACATAATAATAATATGCTTTCGATCCCATTAAGTACGTAGAAGATTTTTCGATATCATGTTTTTACTAACATTTGAAAATGTTGTAACTGAGTCAGTTGATCATTTTAAATCTATTAGGAAGTTTTACCCTTTCTTAAAATAACACTTTAATAACCTATTTCAAAACTCCAAGACAAAAATATAGTGCTTTGAACACATGTATTTAATTAATTACCGTAAATAAAGTTAACAATAAAAGGTATTTGATTACGTATTTCTCGGCTCACCCTGTATACCATAAAGTTTTAGTACAATGAGAGAAGTACAAAACATTAGACAAAGTTCCACACAGCGGAAATTAACGAATATTTGCTAAAACTCATACCTGTTAACGTTTTGCGTGTATTAGCAATAAGGGCACCATCAAAGGAACATTGACACGAATATTTTGTATTACGCGCCCTTTGAGTGTCTAAAAATTTATATACAGAGTGTTAATGTCTTCGTTGATTTAAGGAATATATTTTTATTTTGGGAATTTGGTTTTGGTTTAATTAATTATTATTTGCGTGTATGTAAATCTAAAAAGTATTAATCACCCATTAAATATGTATGATCAACAGTCAATAAAACAATTTCATTAAAATCAGATCATTTTGAAACATACATAGATAATAATTAATTAGACTGTGCAGTATACGCACACAGGTATTAAAGTAAACAGTAAGTTACGTATTCTATGACTAAAATGTTTCACATCTATGTATCTCATATTCTTTGGCATATAACATGTATAAAAGTCAAAACATTGCGTATGTTAAACAGTTGGTATCAAGTGTGTATAATTGTACCGTCTCGTTAATAAATCGTGAACCAGTTAGTGACTTTCATTATCCTCAACTCAAGCCCAGCAACAATTGGTGACCCCAACGTGATTTGAACATGCAACCTTCTGATCTGGAGTCAGACAATAGAAATATACAAACACGTATTATCTGATTATAAGATTATACGTACTATTCAAACTATCGATATGTTACAAAATCATAATGTCTTATTACCTTGAAAAAGTACTAATTGAAATCTTAATACCTGAAGCTCAGGGTATCCTTAATCCAGTACACACACTATTTTTTAATTTCTACACGCCATATATATTCATAACAATAGCAAAACACATATAAGAAAGAAAGCCGTAACACAAAGTTTAACATTCAGACATTTGCTAATGTTCCATCAAGGAACATCAACATCAAAATTCGTAAGTAGAATGTTAACGATTTTGATAAGGCAAACGATTCGCCTTCCTGCGGGCTAATCAGGCAAAACTATCACCATCACGTTGCGTAAAAATCGGAAAACAACTGTCAAAATGCCAATGTAAAATATAAGTAATAATTGGTATACAATTTGTAATGTAGAGATTGGTAATGTAGAGAGCGGCGTGTTAAAACATTGTTTTACAAAAGAACGATTTGAATATTAAAATCTGCCTGAAGATATGTTACAAGTGTTATGTATTTTAACAACTAAGTTATTTAAAAAAATTAAAAGCTTTAATACAATCGCGATATTGTTTTGTCTTAATAAAAATAATATTGTTAGTTAACACTATATTCTAAATATTTATTTCTAGACTGATAATGGACATTGATATCGTTCTCAAGTAAAACAGATTTTTAACATATCATTTTGTCCATAGTAACAACCTAACAATGTTTTCTTACACCGCCGAGCTCAAAATGAATTTAAACACATATTTAGCACATAAAAAATTCAGCGGTGCTATCCAGGGTTTGAAGTCGCGACCTTCAATTTAGATCGACTTGCTTTCAAAACTAGGTCATCTCGGCTCACTTTGTCCATAGAGACCGTTGATTTACAATTCAATAGCGACAGTTTTCCGCCATTAGCCGCCTGATTATTACGTAAACGCATTTCGTGGTACCTTTTACAATAACGAGAAAATGTATTCCGAAACGCTTGACTGATAAAAGGAAAGTATCATGAAATACTATTATGTTCGGTATAAAATCATCTATTACATTCGCTATATTCAAATGCCTTATTTGAATTTGGCGAGATATGGAACAACTTATATTACTTTAGCTTTTAATGCGCTATTTAGTCTGTATTTGCTAGCAAATAACGCGTTTTAGTTAACCGTATTAGTTAAATTCTCGATAATTATGGCTGATTTTTGGTATAATGAAACATTAAAATAAAAAAAGTTTCTTGGAGGAAATAACTCTTTTACCTTTAGGGGGTGAAATTTTGAAAATTACGTTCTAGCGAGCAGACAAGGGGTGCTATTATGTTAAATTATTACTGTAAAACCAACCAATACAAGTCAATTAAAAATTTTCCACGTGAAACAACCAATTTTATAATGGATGCTGGATTAAATTTTACTTTTTAAACTTTTCAGTATTACGCATTTATATTAATTTTTCTTGTTTAATAATCTTGTTTTACATTTCAAAATGCGTATTTACTTACTTAGAAAAATTGTTCCATCCAAATTGAACATAATCAAAATTAGGTTTTCAAACAATTAACTACATTGTAAAGGATTACAAATCTTTTTTATTCTGAAAATAAGAACGAGTTTTCAACAAAATATTCTTCACAAGATGGTAAAATTCACAATATTTTCTTGTATAATTTCCAGAAGATCTAGAGCATGAAAATGGCCACAGAACTGGAAATTCTACTTTCGTTTTGAACTTAACTGTTTTATTTATTCAAGTAAACATTTTAAGTTTCCTGGTAAATATTTTATATTTTTCTTGGATTATCATTACTAACATTACAAAAGCAAAAGCTTGTTTGATTGTTTGGCATCACGTGACGTGTATATTTTGATATTTTTCCGTTCTGCGTTTTCTTACCAAAAACAATAAAAGACATACGAGTAAACAAAACCACAGAAAGGCTAGTTGCTTTATAAAATGTCCTCATTTTAAATTGTTCAATATTGTGGAATTTATTTTGTTATGTATTTTTTCCCTGTATTTTGTTTGTTTATTCTATCCTAGGTATTGACAAGTTACTGATTTTTATGCAGAGCGATTGGCTTATAATCTCTGCAACAGCGAGGGCAAGCCAGGAACAGATATTGGTACATAATTACAATCATCCACCCCGAGCGAAAGTTGAACTCTTAATTTACTATCTACAAGTTTATAATCATAATTACGTTATAGTATAAAGTCAATATTTGAAGTTGCGGAATTTAGTAGGTAAGGCTCTACACGGGAGGGGCAGCGGACGTGCTGCGTTTTCCGTGCTGATGGCGGCCATAGCAGTGGTTCTTAGGGAGTGCAATTTCACATAATTCGACATCTTCTTCGAAGATTTCCAATGCGTCAACAAAAAATGTAAGGCTGTAAGACTACTTTTTGCTTTAGATGTAAACGCAATACTATCATTCCCATTCTTATGCTGAAATAAGATTTAAAAAATCGAAATTGCTATTTCTCTGCCTTTAATTTTTGAGGAAGTCCCTTGAATACTCCTGAATTCCACAGATCCTGATCTTTCGATAACATGGGAAATATTAATTCAAACAAAAAATAAGTTCTATGGTGTGACACTCAATAGTCACAGCTATGACGGAAAAAATGTGCAGCCTTGTGACAACCCTGTGCCATTAAATATTCGTTGTAAAACCAAAAAGTTCATTAACAAACATAGGACAAAAAGCATACTCATTAGTCGTATAAAACGAAATAATGTATGTAACATTGTTATAACTAAAACACAGGTAAAAGTCGTGCTTCGTTCGCAACAATATTTATATTGCGCCGCTTATGTAGTTAAAATAAACATGAAGTTAACCGCGTTCCCAGCTAGTTGACAAAACGAAGGCTGAAGGATTTAATATAATTCATTTCGAAGTTGTCACAATTTAATTTTATGTTTTCTCGAAACGTTGAGGGAAAATGGCGTAGTTTGTTAACTGTTACTTTAGGCTGATCTTAAGCAATTGTTATTACATAAAATGTGTTTAATTGTTCTAAGTATAATATTTTCAAGTTTATATTGATTAAGTTGATCAATATTTATTAAAGGTGATGATTCTTCGTGCACTGATACGAATTATTCTTTTTTCTTTGATGGTGCATGTATTCAAGTTTTTTTTGTTGTCAAAACCTTATTTGTAATAATTTTAGAAAGTCAGTAGAAATTAAGAGAATGTTGAATGTAACTAAACTTCTTTAATTTCTAGCAACACATTATTTTCACAACGAAATAAGACAATACTAAAAATGTTTTATAAAATAAAATCTACACTCTGATAAAAATAAATCATTTCCATAAAGTGGTAGGTAACTTTTGATACTTTGTAATCGAACATTTTATTTTAAAAGCCAAGTTCTAAAGGGGAGAACGATGAAAGAAACCTCAAGTTTATTTAAGATCTCCTCAACGATACCTCTTGAGGTGAAGTGAGAAAAAAACGACTTCAACTTAACATGAAGAGATATGAGAACTTTTTACTTTGGAAAATGTCATAATATCAAACGAAATAGCGTTTAGATAAAAATTGTATATAAAATTTAAATTTAATTTTTAGTTCATATAAAAAAATAATAATGTAAAATTACAAGCATGTTTCATTAAAAAAAATAGCAATTTTAAAAATTGAGACCTAATTTTTATATTCTCATACAAAATTAGAAGTACTGTTTAAGAATTAAAAACTTTAATAGGAATTTTGAAGATTTTACAAGAATAATAGAAATCTTCCTGAAAAACACAAGAACCATTTCTAAAATCTTATTCGAAAGCCACCGTATAACTCACTTTATCAATGTATAATTTATTATTACGTATCTCTATTTATCAATGTATATTACACATTACAAAATCTTGTACAGAATGATGGGCTTGTCTATTAAGAGCTTCAAATCTAAGCTTCATAAGCTTAAAGCTTTCCGTAAAAGGAAGTCAAAATAACTCATTTGAATGAATCTCAAACTTCAAATCTAATTTATATTAAGCTCGGTTATGTAATCATGATAGCTTTCTAAATTGTCAAAGTAGACTCAGTCGGTCAGAAAATGGTAGAGAGCCTTCATGGCGAACGTCGGGAAACTATAATAGTAAAAGTTTATATGGTAGAGCTGTAGGTCTCCCACGAGTTCGGTTGTTAACCAAGTTTGGTGTTAAATCTATAAACTCGTAAACGTATGACTTTTGTCCGATTGAGTTTTGTTCGTCACACAATCAAACACTGTTTGTGGACGTTTGTATGCAGACTTTAGTCATCTATATTTCGTCGAACAAAAGTCCCTCGTACCCACATAGTCGCTCGTTTGCAAAAGTCTGTTGAGGAAGGTCACGGGAGGTCGAGAAAGGTTAAGGCTATAAAATATACTTAGGTACATAGGTGGTGGTGCAAATTGAATCTTAATCACCTTATTATAAGCTATTTTTTATCATTAGGATAAATTATATCTAGGCTTTATATAATTGAATCTATAGTATTAACAGGAAGATTTGTATGTATGTAGGGAAAAATAAACTCAACGACTAATTTACCGATCTCAAAGCTTATTTCACCATTAAAATGATATATTATGCCTGATTAACAAGGTAAGCTATATTTTGAATACATATAACTTTTTATAATCTTTATATAGTTATAGATAATCTGGTGTGAATTGCTCCTCATAATAATTTTTTTATGTTACTTTTTTGTTTTATAATTTCTTTCATTTTATCTTTCTTTTGTATAAGTGTCCTAAATAAAATCTCTTCTTTCTTCCCTTCTTTGTTTCTTTCTCTTTGTTAGTTTCTATAAAATCTTAATCATCATACGCACTTTGCGTATGATGATTAAGATTTTATAGAAATATAACAAAGCAACATCCTAGCTTAACACAAGTTACCGAGTGTTGTCTGAACTCAATTAGCTCATCTCCTCCGGCGTTTCAATTCTGTTTTGCTGATTCAAACTTATTCAGGCTTAAAGTAAATAATGTTTCTACCATTGTCTTGGGTGACTTATGTTTTTAGGTTAAACATTGTTTTTATTAGCGTTGATATATTCATGCTAAGGTTTGGATAATATGTTTTTATAACAAATGCGTAACGTGGTTTTTGTTATTTGTACATAATATGTATATCGATTGAACTATTTATTAGTGGATATATTTTAGAGCAAAAGATTTTTGGATATCAATATTTTAGAGAATTACCTACTCTTTGAAATTACATTTCAATGAAATATTTTTATTACACCTTTAGAAATAAAATAATAAACACAATAGGTACATGAAATAAAGAAGGAAAGTAATACCATGACGTTTTTTCGAATAAAATTTAGGCTATAATTCTGTATGAAAAACTAAGGCATGTAAAAACAATGAAATTTGCCTTTAAATTTGAAGCACAGAACCAGAGCTCTGATATCAGATTTTGAATATTACCGAGACTAATTGCCTAGAGACCTACCCAATGTCAGACATGCTAATGTAGGTATCAATTACTCGCACGAGTACATTACACCTACCTACTAGTCGGTGTTCATGAGAGTGTTAATTAATTATTTGGATATGATTTGTTTATGTAAAATCTTTCACATGAGATTATCCTTATGTGTTTTAGCCCCTTCTTTTACACCCCCTCCAAAAATCTAATCTAATATCAAAATTCAGAATCTTTGGTTTAGCCGCCCTATGTACAAAACAAAGTCTTATATAATTCAAGTGGCATAATCATCAAGACATCATGGAGTGTCATGTAATTTTATCCTAAAGCTATGAAACCCGATACAATGTACTTCTAACCATAAAGCTTAATTGGTACGTTACTTGCGTATGCCATAAAGGGAATTCATCTAATAAAATAAATATTGTCAATAAATAATTCATAAAATACTCCTATCACGTTATATGAACCAATTGTGTTGTTGTTGACCTTGAACCTGTCAAAGGTCACATTCTACATAGTAGAATTTATACATTTACGCTACAACGAATAAGAGTGGCGTTTCGACGAAAAATGTTGTAAAAACTGAGCAAGGTTATTCTTTTGGCAGCTTTTGTTCAGTTCACTTCAATCAAACAGTTTATATTTGAAAATTATAAAAAGTTCGAGAAAGAATATGTTTATCTTTTTAGTTTGGCTAACTTTGCAACTGCTAGTGTATAAGTAAGGCTTTTATTGTAGTGCAATCTTAAAAAGAAAAATAATTTAATTTAAAAAATTAAACATCCTAACCAAGTAAATCAATATTATTGACATTTCTGAAGTTGCTAACTTCATTACCTTTAAAGTTTATTTTTCACTGTTTACAATTTTTGGAATTGGATCAATTTAATCTAAGGTTAATGAAAGATTAACAAACAAGACTATAGATTGAAACGTATATCTTACT
>DVWM01000537.1:0-10178 GCA_018235105.1 Junonia coenia | reverse complement strand
GCGCCACGTAACGTGATATTTCAATTTCACAATGTCATAGAGAATACGGTTTTAAGACAATAACGTGTTTCAACATACGTTTTGATTTGGCATAGAGAATAAGGGCCCAGATGTTAAAATGCCTAGACAAAATATACAACTTTGAAACAATAACTGCGAGCTAAGGCTAGTAAAATATGAAGCAAATAGAGTAAATAGACACTTACATAATAATCGACAAATCAGGATACTCGTGTACACCCTTTGTTGTGAATGTGCCCTTTGTTCGAGAATCTTCTCGTGCTACTTTTCGCGGGAGAAACGTGCATCTAGCGTTATTATGGTGTGCCTAGAGGTTATGAATTTTCCGCCACAAATTTCAAGACAGGGCATTGACCAGTTCCTCTGGGTATAAATATGAACAACCGCTTTTTTATTATTGCTAAAGATTGTCCATTGTTTATCATCTGTCTGATGAAAATTGATGATCGGAGGATTTGCTTTAAGTATTCCGAATTAAATACGTTAACTTTACTGCTAAGCGCAATTAGTTTTTGTTTAGGGTAGTTATCTTTTAGAATTGATTTTAACTAACGTATCTTTATTACTAGCCGTGTTTACAAATGCTAAAAAACTCTTCACTGTTTACGCCCAAAGATGTAGACGGATGTAGACTATAATGACGTTGTGTGTTATTGTGCTCAAGATTTATTAAAAATATGTTTATTCTAGTTTACTTAAATTAGTTGTTTATATACAAAAGTCAAAAAATTGCATAACATAAACAAAAGTATTTCGGCTTTGAAAACGAAATTCACATTAACTAATTTGGGGTACATATCGTAAAACAAAAAACTTCCTATATATCCACGGAGGTGAATAAATTAAATAAAGTGGTGTATCGCAATAATCGATTATTTATTTTGTTGGTGCCTTTAAAAAATCATCGTCCATTTGATGATACTTCGTGTGCTTGTTCTTGCGGTTGATACAATTATCTTAACATAGATCTACGGCAGGGCGATGACCGCTCAAGTAGTTCTATTGCACGACGCGACGTTACGTTCCAAAAGTTGTTTGGTATTAAATATTTGTTTAAAGACCTTAGAAAAACTATGGGACCAGACCCCTTCTATGATATCGTATGAATTCGACCGTTTAAAATGTAAATTTTGAATGATACGAATCATTTAATTATTGTAAAGTTTTCTGTTAGTGCCACAAAGTTAATAAGACTTGACACTCGTTTTATAGTACTTACTCAAATTTTAGTTTTACATAATTTATGAATAAATCGTAATTGTATAACATGACATGTATATATTAATTAGTAATGGCTTTTTTGTAGTCCTTATTAAGTATTCAAAGTTACTTTACATTCAAAATTACGTTAGGGGGTAAAAATTAAGTACAGATAAGTAAAATTTATTACGGGTTGCGTAAAATATTGCATGTTGTAGGTAAAATGTGCAATTCAGAGACGAAGGACGACGATGCCCTTGAGCGGGTTTTTAATATAGGCTCGGTAAAATGACCGCATCATCTGTATACTGCTTTTTATACTGAGTTCGTTATGAAGGTCGGTTCATCTATTAAAGCTGAAATAAATTCATATTACTACATGTTATAAAGTCAGTCAACTTTAGCTTTGTCTTGAACAATTGAATAAACGTGTAGTTTAAGTAAATTAGGTTTACATTGTTTATGCCTTGTATAGAAAAAATGTTTACGAAGAAAAGGAAAGTTTCATTTAAGCTACAAAAAGAAACCGGGAAATGTAATTAACTGAATACTTCATGCATTAAAGTCAATTGCAAATATACAAACTGATATTCAAAAGTCGGAAAAGCATCAATAAAAATATTTATTTAATACCTTCTCACAATTATAAGCTTTATCTACAAGATTCGCGCACTCTACTTTAATATAGGTAAGGCCATAAATTAGATGTTTAAGCTGCGATATTGCAGATTTTATTTTTACAACTTAAATACTGCTCAAAGCTTATTGATGTAGTTTTTGCAAGAGCATTTATCTTTACTAACTTATTGTAGTACTTACCGGGCTTGTAGTAAAATGACGTACCTACAAGTCGTTAATTTTTTATATCCATAAATCAGCAGCAATCTAGATGTCCCCTTTTATGTATTATGCTTTAAATTCATTAACTTATGCCCATTATTATATTATGTTTCTTACACTTGATGACGCATCTTTAGAAATAGCAAATAGTTTCATCATAACTTTATTTTAATAAAATAATACTTTCCAGAAAAAATTCTTAAATATATCATATTCATAGATCACAATACGAGTATGTGCAGTATTCCTGATATTTCCCATAAGTAGGTCTATGCAAGGTATTATTTGATCCCGCTATTCATGCAAACCTGTCTGCTCGGTGCCATGAGCGTGGCAGACTTTACTAAACGTTTCTGTCTAGAAAATTATTTCGTTTCGATCTTAACACATTAAATAAAAAACACATTTACCAGGTAATTAACAAAATGATGTTAGTACCTAGCGCACGTTCGTTTCTAAGAGGATTGAGAGTGACCAGTTAGTTAGTTCTTCATAACGTCGACCGGTCGCTAATTAGTAAAAACAATTCGCTGTACATTCGTTTTCTCGACCGCCCGCCAATTCCGCGTACCCCGCTAGAGAGCTGCTAATTTCATCCCGGTACAGTTTTTTGGCGTCGCGCATCATATTCGGCATTTGCCCACTCGATCCGCCATCGAAATTAAGGCCTGAACAATGTCTGACAAAGCGACCGTCGGCAAAACATTCAAGAGCCGGATTCCGAGGTCGCTGCCTGTTTTTTAAACAACCATCTCGCTTCACGATCCGCGAATGAGGGAGCTTGTCATAGTTGGAAAGCTTTAGTGACCTATTATATGGAAAATCTGAATGCCGGACTGATTCTTGAAATGTTATGTTGTGTATGGTACCCTACTTCAATATTTTATAATTTGGTTGTGAGAATATTTTTCTGTAATTATTTTGTATGCAACTCTGTATACTTAACTATTGTTAAGTTTCGTTTATTTATATTTGTAACGCTCGTTGTTATAATATTGAATGATTTTTTAGGGAATATTAAACACACAGTTACTTTCGACTTTTTTTCCCCGAATACAAACTTTAAACGCAATTTACAAATCATATAACTAAAACTTTTTTTTAGTAAATAAGTTTTTTTTTTTCAATTTTCAGACACAGCATTACATACTGGTGGCGCAGGCGCAGGACAACGGGCACCCGTCCTTGTCCGGCACAGTCACAGTCTACATCAACGTTATCGATTTGAATGACAACGCGCCAATTTTTGACCCCATGAGCTTCTCCAATGAAATTCTAGAGGACGTTCCAATTGGAACTTCGGTGGTCACTGTTAGTGCAACTGATATGGATTCAGGTATTAGAAAAGTTGATTAATACTACCATGTGCACAACTTGATTATAATCTGTTAAATGTCATTTGAAATATGTAACACCGTTAAAAATAACTGCCACGTTGAAAATTTTTTATAAAACATTTTTCGATAGTAAACTCAAAATTTTATCCGATATTATTAAGCTGATTGCCGAAATGGCCTGGTGGTGAAAACATATCGATCTAAACCGATGAACGGGAGTTCAAACCCTGGTTAGCACCGCTGAATTTTCTAAATTTGTGTTTCAATTATTATACTCGTCTGTGAAGGTAAACATCGTAAAGAAATCTGCATGTTCCGGAAGAAATTTTGACACGTGTTGATCCGAAATACCGCAGTAGAGCAGTATGCTGAATTAGGCTTCCTTCCCTTCTCCTTAATAGGAGAAGAGACCCTTGTTTAGTAGTGGGAAAGACTTTACTTTATTAAGCTAATTACAATACATCGATTTTGAATTAAATTGTTTATTAATTTTAATTAATCACTACATACTTTTATCCGACTACTTTAACGATTGCCGTTTTTTTAGTCTTATGAAAATATGTTTTCTTTTGCATTACAGGACTGAATGGAAAACTAGTATACAGTATAACATCTGGCGACGAGAACCATGATTTTACGATATCATCAAACGGAACCATCGTAACAGCAAAATTGCTTGATCGAGAAACTCTTCCATTATACAATTTGGTAGTCACAGCTAAAGATTTAGCTAAATCGCCCGAGCCGCAGCTATCATCAACTGTGCAGGTGAAATATAAATACTCTTTCTTTTCACTTTTAGTACTATCACAGATATGAAATAAATATAAATTTGCGACAAAATATCAAACATTAATTACTCATTTTACATTGTTTCTTGTTAAGAATATCCCGAAATATATTCGGGATATCTTTAAATTTCGTAAGCTCTTTTATAATGAAATTCTTTTACTAACCTAAAGATAATTATTGAATGGAAATCGTTTGAGATGATACATAGATAATACATAGATCTTCAATTGATGAAGGCAAAACGGTCATCTTTGTAAAAGTTGACTTGCTTATTTCAAGGCGAGATTCGTGCTTATGTCTAATATCAACTTAAAATCAAATTTCAGGTAACAATACAATTGAAAGATGTCAATGATATGGCGCCAGAATTTATTTCCCCCAAAACAACTGCTATTTCTGAAAACATACCCCTAAATACAGTTATTATGACAATAAAGGCCATCGACAAAGATGAAGGTCGTAACGGATACGTGGAATATTTTATGGCGTCGAGTCCTGAAATAAATGGATATTTTACATTAGGAAATGTCGATGGGATCTTGAGGGCTACTGGAAAACTCGATAGGGAACAAAAGTCTAATTACACGATATCTATTACGGCTAAAGACAGAGGAGATCCACCTAATACTTCCAAAGCCAAAATTTATATAAAAATTCTTGATGAAAATGATAACAGTCCAGTCTTTGACCCAAAACAATATAGTGCTTCGGTTCCTGAAAACGCGAGTATTGGAGCGAGTGTGCTACAGGTAAGTTTAACATTTTTAGTGATATACGAATGAGGGAGTATCAAAATAAATATATCATAAGTAGTTATAATGTTTTTCATATACCATAATAACATAGTCGATACAAAACTTCCATATTATGAGAGTCATAATCCAAAGTTAATTACCACTTTTTATCTTAACTTTAAATTACTCTCTATGATTTACATTTTATCATGAATATTTTCACTTTTATTTATAACAATTGTAATTTTAAATAGATAAACTTCCTTTGAATCGATAATATATATTTCTTTCATATTTCAGGTTTCTGCAACAGATATTGATGAAGATGCTAACGGAAGAGTTAGATATTCCATAGCATCTGGTGATGAAAATAGAGATTTTAGCATTAGTGAAGACACTGGTATCGTAAGGGTGGCAAAAAATTTAAATTTCGAAAGGAAGTCTCGTTATATACTGTTAATAAAAGCAGAAGACTGTGCTAAAGATGATGTAAAATTTGATACAGCTGAACTATCGATTTCAATTCAAGATATTAATGATAATCCACCAACATTTCTCGATTCTCCATATTTAGCTTATGTAATGGAAAATGTTATTCCACCTAATGGCGGATACATATTAAAAGTACACGCCTATGACGCGGATTCACCACCGTTTAATAACCAAGTTCGTTACTTCATTAAAGAAGGTGATGCAGATATTTTTAAAATAAATGCATCTTCTGGCCAGATATCGTTATTGAGAACATTGGATCGCGAAGCTCAGGATGAATACACGCTTTCACTGGTTGCAATGGATACAGGTAAATTTTATATACACGCTAAAATTATGTAAAAGTTAACATTTCATAATTTTATTTTAAGTGTAAAATGACTATAATAAACCTAAACGAAATTTAGAAGAACTTTATCTTAGAAATTAAATTAAATAATTTCATATATTTAACGCTTAGGAATGTTTATTTCTATTTTATTTTTAGTTATTTTAATTTACCTTTTTTTAAATTTTCAGGATCACCACCACTTACGGGTTCTGGTACTGTAAAAATTGTCGTGCAAGACGTGAACGATAATAGTCCTGACTTTCAAAGACAAAGCTACAAAACTAGCGTTAAAGAGAACTTACCACCTGACACTGTTATATTACAACCAAAAGCAATTGATAAGGACATTGGAAATAATGCAAAAATTAGATACAGTCTTCTTGGCGATAAATCAGAACGTTTCAAAATTGATCCAGTAACCGGTGAAATATCAACAAACGCTACATTAGACAGAGAGGACTGGGATGCTTATTACTTAATAATTATGGCTCAAGATTCTTCAACAACTGACCCTAGAACTGCTACTGCTAATCTTACTATTATTGTGGAAGATGAAAACGATAATACTCCTTCATTTCCACAACCGATGTACGAAGTTTATATCTCTGAACGTACAATGCCCGGTGATTTTATTTTTGGCGTAAAAGCCAAGGATAATGATATTGGTCTTAATAAGAAAATAGTTTACGACTTGAAAGGGGATCACCAGAATTTATTCAGTATAAATAAAGATACAGGAGTCATTAAAGCAAAAGAAAATTTAATCAAGTATAAGGATAAAAATAGATCGACATTTAATTTAATAATAATAGCAACTGATTGTGGAATACTGTCAAGACAAAGTTCAACTGAGTTGATTCTGATTCCAAAATCTGGGAAAAATTTTCCGAAATTTACAGTAAATAATAAATTAACTTTTACTTTTTCTGAAGACACACCCGAAGGTGTTCTAGTTACCAGACTATCTGCAACATCACCTAAAAAAAGACCTACTGGGTTGTTACAATATTCAGTCGCAGGAGGTAATGTTGGCGATGCTTTAAGAATAGAACCAATGAGTGGAGAAATTTTCATTACAGGGAAAGGGCTTGATTATGAAACTATGCCATTGTACGAGGTTTGGTTTGAGGTTAAAGATTCCGATAATCCACCCCTAAAGTCCTTCATTGAAATTGAAATTAAAGTTACCGACTCAAATGATAATGCACCCATCATCGAAAATGCATTATATAACGCAACGGTTCCCGAAGAAGAATCTCCTCCACAAACTGTAATAAAAATTGAAGCACACGACGATGATTCTAATGAAAATGGTCGGATATCTTTTAGGCTAGTCAATGATTATGAAGAAACTTTTGTTATTGATTCTGAAACTGGAGAAATTTTTACAAATATTGCTTTAGATAGAGAATCAATACCATTTTACGAAATTATAGTTGAAGCGGTTGACCATGGTGTACCCCAACTTGTAGGAACGTCGACAGTACTTGTGTCTGTTTTGGATAAAAATGACAACCCTCCAAGATTCACACGACTCTTCAGCGTCAACGTCACAGAAAATGCAGAAATTGGATCTTTTGTTATAAGAGTTACCAGTTCAGATTTGGATACGGGCTCAAACGCTAATGCTACATATAGCTTTGTTGATAACCCCGGTGAAAATTTTGTTATCGATCCTATAAGTGGCAATGTCACAGTAGCGAGATCTCTAGATAGAGAATTACAAGATGAATATATTTTGAAAGTTGCCGCGATTGATGGAGCTTGGCGATCTGAAACTCCTTTAACTATTACTATACAAGATCAAAACGACAATGCACCAGAGTTCGAATATTCATATTATAGTTTTAATTTCCCAGAATTACAAAATAAAAACAGTTTTGTTGGACAAGTAATAGCTACAGATAAAGATAAGCAAGGCCCTAATTCTATTATATCGTATTCCTTACAACAAACCTCGGATCTTTTTACAATTGATCCAGCTACAGGAGAAATACTAAGCAAGTTTATGATGAATTATAAAAGAACCTCAACCTCAGTTAATTCTTCGCCTGAAAACATTTATTCTGTAATCGTTGTAGCAACCGATAATGGTAAACCGCCAATGTCATCAGAATGTTTGGTAACAATTAACGTTGTAGATGCTAACAATAATAAACCGAAGTTTAAAGACCATGAAAAAATGATACCTGTACCTCAAGATGCTACGCTTGGCGAAAAAATTGTGAAACTTGTAGCAGAAGATATTCTAGACTTTGGAATAAATGCTGAAATTGAGTATTTTGTTGCGGGTGGTAATGGAACAGTTTACTTTTCTATTGACAAAGATAACGGATGGATAGTTGTTAGCAAACAATTTTATTACACTGGCAAGTATTATGAACTAAAAGTAAAGGCTGTAGATCGTGGAGTGCCTCCACAATTTGATGAGACAAAATTAACTTTTGTCGTTACAGGCGAAAATATTTATAGCCCTAGATTTACTGCTTTAAGTTATCAAGTGATAGTGCCTGAAAATGAGCCAACTGGTTCATCTATTCTAACGTTAAATGCAAGCGACGAAGATGACGGACCTAATGGCATAGTACGATACACTATTACATCCGGAAATGAGGGTAAAGAATTTTATGTAGATCCTATCTCAGGAACAATAAGTATTCTTCGTCCTTTGGACTACGATGAAATTCAGGAATACCGATTGAATATTACGGCTAAGGATCTTGGCTTCAAACCTAAAGAAACTACGGCTACAATTACTATTATTTTAACTGACATTAATGACAACGCCCCTCAGTTTAATCAAACGAAGTATGTTGCTTATTTACCTGAAAATTCTCCCGTTAATAGTTTTATTTTTAAAGTGAGGGCGACTGACATCGATTCTCCTAAAAATGCAATAATAAAGTATCATATACAGAAAAATGAAATGTTATCACTATTTTATATAAATCAAGACACTGGAGAAATTTATTCCAAAGAAGTGTTTGATTACGAAGAAAAAGCTATTTATAATTTGGAAATAATGGCCGAGAATCCCGACACAACAATGCGAAATACAACTGAAGTAATTGTTCATATAACAGGTGTTAACGAATATTATCCAAAATTTATTCAGCCTGTTTTTCATTTTGATGTGTCTGAGTCTGCTGAAGTAGGTGCTAATGTAGGTGTTATTCAAGCCACAGATCAAGACAATGGGGAGGATGGCCTTATTTACTACTTATTTGTTGGCTCTAGTAACGACAAGGGTTTTAGCATTAATTCACAAACAGGCGTAATAAGAGTAGCAAGATATTTAGATAGAGAAACGCAAAACAGAGTTGTATTGACAGTATTAGCGAAAAATTCTGGCGGAATACATGGAAATGATACAGATGAGGCTCAAGTCATCATATCAATACAAGACGGTAATGATCCTCCTGAATTTTTACGACATTACTATGAAGCGACAATTTCTGAAGGTGCTCCTATTGGTCAAGAGGTCATTCAAGTAAAGGCAGTCGATAAGGATGTACGCCCACAAAATAATCAATTTAGTTTCTCTATCATCGAAGGAAATATAAATCAAGATTTTAAAATTGACCCTCAAAGTGGCGAAATTGAAGTAGCACGTCATTTAGATCGTGAAACTTTACCTACATACTCACTTGTTATCGGTGCTATTGATACCGGTACTCCACCTCAGACTGGAACAACTACTGTTAAAATTACATTAACTGATATAAATGACAATGGTCCTGTCTTTGATATCGATAATTTTGACGGTTCTGTTTATGAAAATGAACCCCCCAACACAAGCATTACAACACTAACTGCAAAGGACCCAGATTTACCACCAAACGGAGCACCATTTTCGTATGCTGTTGTTGGAGGTAAACATCAAAGTTATGTTAAAGTTCACAAACATACAGGTGTCTTGTTAACTACCAGAAAAATTGATAGAGAAATAACTCCGTATTTAGATGTTAAAATTCAAATTGAAGATAGTGGTACACCAGTAATGTACTCCAATTATACAATACAAATAAAAGTGTTAGATAGAAATGATAATCCACCAACACCTAGGTCTGTGCATGTTTTAGTGCATACTTTCAACAACAAAATACCTTTTGGAAAAATAGCAGACGTGAAGCCGAATGATCCCGATACTGTAGGCGATTATAAATGCCAAATTATCAAGGATCCTACTGATACCGCATTGTCGTTATTTAGTATAAGAAAAGGATGTGATCTCTATACAAATGCTGTAAGACCAGGACAAGGTTATTCGTTTTCAATATCTGGAAATGATGGCATACACAAGGAAGTTATATCGTCCATAAGCGTTGAGTACTTTTCATTCAATAATAATACTGTTGAGCAGTCTGTAACAACAAGAATAATAAATATGACATCTTCAGATTTTTTAACACATTATTATAGAATATTATT
>DVWM01000536.1:0-10179 GCA_018235105.1 Junonia coenia | reverse complement strand
TAAAAGAAAAATTCTTGTAGTTTTGGCTTGGCCTCAAATGGGTTAATGGTTAAGCTAACATAAATATAAGTGGCTTTTTACTTTCAGTTTTAGATATTTCACCAAGACAGATAACAGTATAAGGAACGATGACGAAACTCGTCAAGCTCCTGTCGTTGCAAAAAGCCGCATTCCAAAAGATGAGCAAACTAACAGCGAATCCACTAATGAAAGTGTGGCATAAAACAATTTCAAACCGGTCCCTCCATTCAAATTGTATCCTTTTGACAATGTAATTGTTGGGTGTCTTATAATTTATGCTTGACACCTTGACATCGACAACCATCGTAATTCACTTTCGTTGCACACCCTTTCTATATTATTTAGAAATGTACTATCAATAAACAAACGATACAGCATTTAAACAATAATTAACCGTATAAACACCCATGTAAAAACACTTACATCAACTCTAAAGAACAACCAAATTTGATTTACAATCGGTAGTTAACCTAATTTTCTCTACTAATATAACTAAGCAACTGCGATATAAAACATTCAATAATGCAATAAATAAGTCTCTTAAATAAATAAATACTTAGTAGAAAATCGCTTTTGTTAACGCTGATAAATCCTATATTTAGGTACAATGGAAGCACTAATCTCCAAAAACGAGACTATAAAATTCGCCGGATTAAATAAAGCGGTATTCGACATAATCAAATAAATCAAATCCAATATAAACAAGATTAGCCGACGATGGAAGTGATCTAGATATTCTAGCGTTCAAACGCCATTTAGTTCCAGTAGAATCTGTATTATACGAGTATAAAAAGCAACAGTTACCAAGTGCTGACTGATTGATCTATCAACATAGCTCAAACTCAACGGATTGGGAACAATGAACGAAGCATTTAGCACACTTTTGATATGACGTAGACATCCGCTAAAAATTTAACTCCAAGTTGATGAAACAAAGGTTCGAATGAGGCTGAGGGACGACAGACTATCTGCAGAGGAGAAATTTTGAGATAGTTATACCAAATTGTTATAGTTCTCAGATTTTTTCAATAACTTGTACTGCATCAAAAGTGTCTCCACACCCATCTGATAATAAATCAAGGAATAACTTTTAACTTATCGATATGAAAAAAAAATACCATAGATATTGTAAAAATGTTAGTAAGGCTGTTGTCCTCACAGCCTCAAATGTGTGGAGAAATCAAACTTTAGCGCAAACAAAATGTACTAAAGACAAAAAGCAATGACGTCCATTGGTTTTGTTCATACACCAAAACTTTTCACCTAGCCGACCCATATGTTGTAGTTCAACATATCCGGTGAAACCATACACTGTATCAATGAGTTAGAATAATTAAACGGCAGGATGTGACGATACCGCGTCAAAAATAAACATGCTTTCGCACGTTGCAGTGCTACTGGGCTGAATGACCCATTCATTTATATCACCAAGTCCTAGGATTTTTTTTAAGTTAAAAATTACGTATAATGATTTTGAACGACCTACGTATTATGTAATCTAATATAGCTTAAACGGATGGTATTGTAATGTTCAAACCTACTACGACGTTTGTGGGACGCTTTACTGTGTCATACAAAAATTTTAAAATACATCTCTATGTGAAGAATTTAATTCTTTACATCGATCGAATAGGATCAGTATTATTCTGACAGTAAAAGTAGTCGTTGCTTCAAAATAAAAGAAATTACAAACAATTGATAAGAACTCGATAGCTTTCAATTTTATCGAGTCTGTGATTGCTGTCATATCTGAAAATAAGATCCTGACTTCAACAACCGATTAAAATGATAAGATTATTTTTATCAGCCAATACAGATTATAAGTTAAGTTGTTTTGATAACATATTTATTATAAACAACATTTAACTAGTCAAATTCAACTGGATAAATGAATCTAATGCTGGATATTATAGTTGAAACAGTAATTGAACATTTGTCGTCAATGTGTTTATTTCATTTATACTTAAGTAAGTAACGTGATTTGGTTACATCCTTATAAGGTCTATGGCAGTTCAATACCATTCTTGGATTAACAATCGCGTATCTTGAATAAACATTTGAATGCCAGTTGATGGTATTTTGCAACCTTATGAACTGACCTATGCGTGTTGCAACTACAAAAGTTTGATATCATCATAGCTTTGTACATCGATAACATTAGCGAATATAAAAATAATAAAATCATAACCACTAAAGTATAAACAACAAAGTACAATAAAGTACAACTTTCACTTGATACTTAAAATTTCAAGATTAAAGTATTCTATTATTTTATTTAATACGATATGATTCATCAACATCAACGCAGTCCACGAGAAAAAGCCGCTAGATCTAGTAACGTATGCTGATAATATTGCAACAGACTTACAAAATGTTCACTGCAGAAGTCCATGAGAGACAGTATCAATCTTTTACGAATAAGTCACACACATTGAAATGAAGTTGCAGCAATGCCATTTGCTTCTATTGCATGACGACATCATTTGAAGACGTAAACTGGAATGTATTCAGTTCCTTGAATGAACGGTCGGCATTGGTCTCGAAACTATTCTGATTGATAAAACTTTTGATTTGTACTATTATTTAATGAAACAATCTTTAAAAATATTCCCGCATAAAGACAAAGCGTGTCGCTCAACAAATTTAAATATGAAAAAGAAAAAAGTTAAAAAGTTGTAAATTCTGAATGGAGGATACCTACAGTGCTGTATTGCCATTGCTAACTTGTTCATATTTTTACATATAATCAAATTCTACTTAATTATAAGAAAAACAAGAACACCAAGTCTTGTAGTTAAAGCACGGTGATTAAGCTTGTCGATATCTTAAGTTGAAGTGACAGACTTTGCAGATAACGAGAACGATTACACTCGCTTACATGTTTGACGAGAAAAGATAAGTGTATGTGCATTCGTACATAGCTGCAATTCAATTGAAGTATGACTGGTTCTTCTTCGTCATGTCCTGAGATAAACAGCCACTATCTCCATCATTATCATAGTGCAATTTATGTTAACCATACTTTATCTGTTTCTAAACAGAGAAAACTTCGCCACACGTAATACCGCATAACATTTACTCGCAAACCTTGAAACAGTTTAGTCACAAACTGTTGGATTTTTATAAAGTACAGTTAACGTCTAACCGCAAAAAATAACCGTGGAACACCTTGGAGAATAATTAGAAAACTAGTTTGTCCATAACTACTGTTAACTGTAAAATTGGCAAAGTATCTTAAAGACCAGTTATCAGACTATCGACATGATTTAAAATATTTAGTTGATTTAGTGTAGCGTGTTATTACTGTTAGAATTTTAGGTGAAAAACCAAATTATTTTCGCCAATTTTTAGTAAAAAGATTCTAAAACAAATAGATTTACGCGAATTCTTTCGAGCGATCTAATGAAAGACCGTTTCTTATAAGGTTTCAGTATTGGTAATCCCTACGCAATAAAGTCTGCGCGTAGTAAGAAAGGGCTTCATTGCCGACAAAGTCAATGGCAAATTACAAAGAACATACAAAATTGATAATTTGGATAACTATATACCTAATGCGAAAAAACCGTTGAAAACATATATCTGATTTGACAATAAAATCACAATATCAAATATTGCAATTCAGTAAGATGACTAGAAACCGCAATCTAGGTATACTTCTCAGGTATCACACCAAATGTGTTTTACCGAAACACAATATCAAATTATTATACTTTATCAAAGTTATGATTAATATTTCTCAAAAATCAATATTTGTGTACGTTCAACTGGTTGATATAAGACTTTGTCAACTTTTTGTTTGCACTTACCAAAACATTATACACGATACAATAGGTTAGGAGCTGTACAATAAACTATAGTGGGAGGCACGTCTTTATACCGATCAAAAATAATAATAAGTTTTAGACGATCCTCCGGCATAAAAAAACTACACTAACGCGACAAAAAGCTAGCCATATATTCGCACCTTGGAAAGAATAGTCACCTAAGTCCAAAAATGCGTGTACCAGAACATGTTACATAGACTTTATAGCAATTATAAAAGTGGTAGATATTTTGACTTAGGGTTGACGATTCTTCTAGTGTTGCGTAAGTTTTAAATTGTTTCTTTATTGTTGATCCAAAACTTATGCGATCGGCTATTGATGATACAAAAGTAACATATTCACCTCTTCCAGTCTCAGTGGCTCCTCGAGACCAGCTGCTATTCGCTCGCGTTTCTCCCTCTCTTTTCGCTCCTTCTTCTCTTTTTTCCTTCTTTCCTTGTCACCATCTCTTTCTTCGTAACCACCAGAGTCGCCAGTCAAGACGGTAGATTTTTTCATAAAGTTAAACATGGTGAGTTCGAACTGAAACAAAATAATAATATGATTAATACGCAAATGAAGAAATGTAAACCAATTGTGGTCATATTTTAATAGCAGGTTTTATCGTGGTAAATAAGATACTGGTGTACCTAACGTATGATGACCCGTTATTTAAAATATAAGTAATATAAATCGCGAAAGTTCAAGCATTCTAATTATATTCTAATTTGACTGCGCAGATTCAAGATAATTAATCGATTGATTACTGGAGCGCTGAGTCACAATCTAAATCTTTGATGGGCTATGAAACGGGACAAGAATGACGAAGGCCAAATGGCAATTGCTTTAAACCTGTATCAAAAAGTTCAAGGTGACCAAGTATTTTAAACATGCTTGATTAATTTTGCTTAAACATATGCAGTTGACAAAGATTTAGTAAATATACATTTAGTGCAGCTAAGTATACTGCAATCACTATGATCAAATTTATGAAAATGAAAGATACATCAACATGTTATCTTTATTTTAGCTACCGGAATTTTTTTTCTCACTCGCTTTTTTCTTAGTGAAAAGTGTAAAGTACCTTTTGTTAAAACTAAGAGTAAATATACTCTAAGTTACACCAATTTTCTTGCTCAATAAAATGAAACATTCCTTATGTGGTAAAAAAATTTAAATACAATAGAAATATAAAAAGAAATAAATTAAAAGGACAGATCCTTTTACACAAAATATCGTATTTTTTTATATAAAACAGCGTAAGTTATATTACTCAAGATAACTCTCCAGAGGAACTTCGAATTTTTTTGCCGTTGCCAAAGAAAAATATTTTGACGAGAACCGCTAGAGCGTTCATTATTTGTTTGCAACAAGGTTCGACTCCTCGATGTTGTTTAGTTCGACATAAATAAAATTGTGAGTGCTTGAGCATTGATGTTTTGTAACAAATTAATGCTTGTTTATCAATACCTTAATCAAAGAAAACATTATCGTTTTAAAACAGGGATATTTTGACAAGCAATAAATGAGGCATAAGGTTAAATAATCACAATAAAATTAAGAAGTCTGGTAGTGTAACGTTGACAGCATTATCCACGACCAAAAGCTGTCACAATAGATGAACCGTTATTACTTCGAAACGATACTCATTTCCAACTAAAATAACTGTCTCCACATTCTACAATACAAGTGTGCTTTGAATTGAACGAATACAAACGTGAATGCAAATGACCAATACATTGTATTACAATCATATGTAAGTCTACGTAAGCTTTGATACCATCTGCAGAATTCGTTTAAGCGATTGTAACTTGTATTACAATACGTTAACATATACTTTTGCGAACAAAGAAATGTTAAATAATTCCGACGTCAGGAGTTTCTTTTTTGGAATCCTTTCTTCTGACGCAAGTGCGCATTTTCCGTAGATGAATGGCCTGACGAGCTATGGAGTCCTGGTATTGGCAGGCATTCAAAACTATTGTTCTTCCTTTTCAGCAATTTTAAAAACCTATACGCGTTGTGAATTTCGGAACAAAAAATACAACATAATAAATCAACAATAATATCCTGTAAAAACCAAAATAATAAACAAGATGTTTTATTTAATCAACATAAGTTTTAACAGCAGGTGATAAGAAATTATATCGACTTATGTTTGAGCCCTAAATGGAAACATAGCCACGTAATACATGAAAAATACCTTAAAAGGAACTGGATACTTTCATAGATGAACGTGTCTTGTATGATAATTGTGGGGCATATTACGGTCAGTGGGCATCGACCTGGATAGCGCGCGTTCCAGACTCGACGACGCCAAACGCATTTGATGAGGCGATACACGAAGACCTTGCTTCTAATGACTCGGACAGATATAACTTCATGACACGAGTTATACTTGTATTTGAATGTGTTTACTTGGTACTATTTGTTTTACCTTCAGACATCTGTACCCTGAGTATTTTTCATGTCTGACCCACCTGCATATTCGCTACGGTTTTAAGTCTGTATGCTTACTATTGTACCAATATGAAATTATATATTATAGAGGAAAACCGTGAAAGAATTCTAATTAAACAATTACATACTTTCACATATAAGATATTTTTCCCTCGTGTAACAAAGGGCTAAGCAGGACAATCGTACAAATTGGACAGGATCGTCACAGCAGTCAATATGTATTACACAAAAATAAACTTACGACAAATAAGAGGCTTTTTCTTAACCATGAAAATGTGGGTTTAAGGAAAAAAACAACTAATATTACGCTTAATTAGTTACTTCATTATATTCTTGTTACGTTATTGCCTACTAATGAAACTCGTAAACATAAATATGTAGTTCGTGAAGTTTTTCATTTGCTTAACACTTTCGTGACAAATTCATTCAACGATGAATACCTAATCAGTTTAATCATCATCATAGACATGTGGGTAGCAGCCATTAAATAGTTACCTAAGATCAATGAATAAGCCCTAATGTCTTCTTTTTTCCTTTCTTTCTCTTATCTTAATCCATTTGATAGTTCCGTGCCCAAAAGTGACTTTATAGCTAACCCTCCACTGACCGTCCGCGTCCGTCGTAATAAAATATTAAGTTTGAATTATAGCATATAATATAAAACTAGCGTTCATTTTTTCAAAAATTTTAAGATTAGCAAAAACATCGTGAAAAAATTCAATTAAATTCCTCTCAATGTGTACCACTCACTTTTTAAATAAACAAAACAAGAACCTAGATGATCACGCATGTTTGAATAGCATTTGTGCACAGAACGATAGCGGTACACGCATTTCAGTTAGTAGATATCTTAAGTTACTACTCAAATTAGAATTTTGATTTGTTAGTGATAGCCGACAACATGTCCAAATTCTAACTTGGAAGTAAAAGATCTTATGGCTAGTCTTTTTTTTCTTTTGAGTACAGTGGACAAAAAAGAAAAACGTCGAGGCTTTAACAGCCAATGTAGATTAACACATGCAACAATCTAAAGTAAGTCGGTGCGGCTCCACAGATGGCAATACGGCATACTGTTTTTAGACTGTATACCTAGGCACTTGTTTTTTTCTGGCTGAATTATCGTAAAACAGTAATTCCAAAAGTTATAGCAGCCGATCAGAACACTCAAGGTTAAAACTAGCAACTGTTCAAATTAACCGAATAAACTTCTGACTTTGATAGGTAATGCTTTCGACGTGGTTTCTTTGTTCAAAAATCTATTTATACGAGGCAGGTGTATTGAAAACAAATTAACTACTGAATTTAGTTCTTACCTTTCGACTAATTTATGAATAACAACTTGAAAGAAGTTTTAAAGTTTAACTGTAATAAAATAGAATAAATAACATCAGAAGTCCTATATATAGTTTGCAGAACTACCGGAACCGAAGGCCCAATTCCCCACCCCTTCCTCGTCCATTCCCCCTCTATTATTCCCCCTACATAGCCGGCAACGGTTTTTGTGGCACTTCTGGTTTTTTTATGGGATAGGGTGGCAAACGAGCTGACAGATCACCTGATGAAAAGTGAATGCTGTCGCCTATGGACAAAATGTCCATAGGCGACAGCATTAACTTTTCGTCTCAAATGTCTCAAGCCTCGCCTCAAATGCGGGAAATTCGTGGGCGGTTTGCACATCGTCCTACATTTTCCAAGATGCCTAATTGTTTGAAAGATTGTCTATAATTTTATATCAATCTATTTCATATTTGACTTATTTTGCAACAAATTCCTCCTCCCATAATTCGTTGCACGTTCTCTATGGTATCATAACAATATTTGTGTGTTATGTTCTTCTCACGACCGAGTAACTGTTTAATTTGAAACTCGACGTCCGATGTTTAGTAAATATGAACACAGATGAGTAATTAAATAACGTTTTTCTGTATGGGGAACTAACTGTCTTATTTTTATCTCCGTAGCAATTAGCTGCGTTTGTTAAGTAAATATTTCTTGATCCGCTGCTGGACCTATTTTTAAAAGACTTGGTAGATTAATGAAACGTGTACGCGATTAAACATGTTTGTTTATCGTTCATAATGTGTTCATTGATTCTTTACATTCGTTTTCAAGTTGTAACATAATTTCTCTATCATTTACAGTTGTAGTTGTAGGTATCTGTTGCCTAGTTATAAGCAAACTTACTAAATTAAAATTACAGATATTGAGTGGACCAAATTAAATATTAGAACGGTTTACTGCGGTTGGCATACCTTATACCGTAATAACCTTGTCGAACCGCAATCCGTGGAGAAAAACGTGCTTTGAATGACCCTCAAATGAAATTGAACTTTTGTTCACCCTGAAATAGCCTCAGTGAACCGAACTGCAGATCAACCATCACTAAATTCATGAGTACCGTGAATCCTATTTAATTTCTCGTACACGTGTCTCTGTGTCTGTTTTCTCTATTATTAGTTGTTTACGACTAAACTACTGTTAGATTAAATGAAGCCGTTATTATTTCCCTATTTGTTGTTATTTTCCAATATATTAAATGTCATTTCGATTTATAAATTACTGTGCAAAATTTACGATCGAATATTACATATTCAATCGAATTTATGATAGAATATTATATCTACGTATCTCAAAATCAATCAGAGATAGCAATAAAACAAGCTGATTTTAATAGAAATGTCGCGATGACAAAATCATTACTCGAATAAGATTTTAAATTAGAAAAAAAAAACAAGCATGTCTGATGATATTATTACGATATTAGTCGAAGACAAGTCAACGGGAGAGAAAGAAATGATATAATTGTGATTGATGCGCGGCGCTGGCACCGGTTTGCGAGGAAATTTTTTATGTTACAAGTAGACCGCCCCGGCTTCGCACGAGTTTTACTAACTATTTAGAAAATTTAATATAGGCTATGTACAGTGACAGTAGTATAGCTTCCTAATAGTGAAAGAATTTTTCAAATCCGTCACGTAGTTTCGGAGACTGTAAATTTCAAACAAATGAATTATCAAATCTTTCCTTTTTATTATATTAGTATAGACTAGCTGCCCGCGACATCATCCATGCTGGTGATTGTTGTGTGTTATTCCAGCGCGATCTCTGATTGTCTCGGGAAAATGCACCCAATGTCCTAAACTAAGGCATAAGCTATCACCATTTCTTGTGGCAAAACCTATTCAGCTTTTAAAATGCAAACTTAAAACCTTTCGCCTTTTTAATATTAGTAAGATAAGAATTTTTTTATAATATTGAAGAGAAGAAAAATCTGTACAATACTCTAGTACATAATTTCGATCTATCTCGTAGGGTTCCGCTAGTGTTTGCAATGTGAGCACCAAAATGTTTTTATTGGGGACATCCCATCACCTCTAAAATAATTCAGTGTTTCTCTACTACATTATGATATACACATGAATTTATAAATCTTCCTCTTGAACCATCGTTTTCGTTAACCATCTCTATCTATTAAAAACCGCGTTTATATCTATTGTCGTTTTAAAGGCTTAAGGGAGACACAGACAGCGGAAAGTCACGTTGTTTTATATACTATATGATTGCCCTTATTGAGGTTGTTATCATAACCGAAGCTGCATTACTCAGCACGCATCGCAGTAATTAAGACGGGCCATGTCGCCGCGCCGCATTCCACGCTATTGTTGCATTCGACGCGTGCTCATGTATCAAGTCTTTAGTTTATGTTTTACGTGGGTTCAACGTTTAATGCCCTTTTTGTTGTTACTACTTCTTAATGTCAGTTGTTAATATGATCTGTACACTATACGCAAAGTTTGTGAGGTATCATAAACATGTAAATGAAAACCGGCGTAAAATGACGCTTGCGTCGTGTTTCGCCGCGTGAGTGAGGGTACCGGAGGCCCAATTCCCCACC
>DVWM01000535.1:0-10182 GCA_018235105.1 Junonia coenia | reverse complement strand
CAGGATTTCATCATCAGATCACATGGGGGGTATACCCTTTCAAACAAAAAAAAAAGAATTGTCAAAATCGGCCCAGCCGTCTCCGAGTAATCGGTGTATATACATAAAAAAAATCTCTCCTCCTTTTTGAAGTCGGTAAAAAATATACGAAATCAAGGCTTGTTTCGCCCCCTTGTCAAAAACATTTATTTTGTCATAAAACTAAATAATTAAATTGAGGGTATGGACAATATTTATTAATATGTTATTTCTTTCTTTTCAGGTATGTACTTAGCCGAAGAGAATAACTTAAATTAGCTGAGATGGTAATTTATTGTAGTTCTATAATTTTGTTGGTTAAATTATGGTTTAAAAATAATTTTGTAGTAGGGGTAGTTTTCAGAGTCCTGTTACTAGCGCCATCTATCAGAAATGCTCTGAAGTACGACGGTAGCCAGCGAATTCTGTTTTTCTCGAGAGAAGCACGCTTAGAGATCGTCGTAGTACAACTGTCGTTACAAAGATGGCGCTGTACAACATTGGCTAAAACACGACGATATGCTTCCGTTGTGTTTTATTTGGTTAAAGATAGATGTCACTATTATGGAGACATTAATTTAAAACCCAAAAATGAAAAATAGATTACCGCCATAACCATATTGATATTTTCATCTGATTTCAACTGTAATCTTATTCAAGATTATTGATATTTCATAATCATAGCACAATGTAAATAGTCAGCTAAAAAGAACTTTAAATACCGCTGACAAAAATGGGTGTATTGTTTATATTATTTATTTCATTGTTATCAACAGCTTTTACTGATTTAATTTTTAATTGATTGTTTAGTTTATCAAATTTTAAAACTAACAGACCTATATTTTGCAATTGCAACATTATACGCAGTAGTTGGTACTCAGTCGAAATAAAAACTGACACTTGTCTCACGCTGTCTCGCGACGAATGTGAAAGGACTCGAGGGTGGCACACACTCTACTCTTTGTCATCTTTGTTGCCCTGGTACTCGAGCCATACGTGCTCCTACTTTCGTATTTTTTGTCTTTGTTTTCCTGCGGGCAATTCATTGTAAAGTCAGCGCACACGATGAATAAACAGACAGACAAAAATACCTTTCTGTACTACATGACGCTTTCAAATAAATTAGGTGTGATGTAAAAGTTACATGTTGTATTTATGAAGTAGATTTATTAGGAAACAAATTACTTTTTATATGACGTAGGTATATTATACGTATCTACAATTGTACTTAGTTCTCCTCTATAGTATCTCTGTAGTTTAATGCTTTTGTATTCATAGAATAAGTGATAAGGGGAAGACTGAGTTAGATTAATTAAATTGTATCCAATATTGTTATTTAAGGGACCAACCCTACTCGGTAAAACGTCATTCCGTCAAAAGTCGAAAATTGCTAACGATTGGATCAAATTACCAAATATCATGGAAAACGTATTTGTTATTATTTTTCTTCTTAGAATGTAGAGAATCTTCGAGAAAGTTCCATTTCTCCAACCCTATTTTTGTATCATAGCTATATTCGTGTACGGAGTTCCGAGGATCCAATAATCGTAGCAAACGTTATTTGCATCAAACGCGTTATCCGAGTCCTGAGGGATTCGGCCATTAAAATTAGTTTCCACGACAAAATTCAATTCCGCTCCCGAAAATTCCCGCGAGACTTGCCCCGAGACCTCGCCCTCGTATAAAAACCTCGATTCCTTCCACTTTGTAAACATATTCGATTTGTGCGTTTCAGTTTGCATTTTATTGCTGTTTTGGATAAAATCAAAGGCGACGTGGAGATGTTTATTGCGGAATATAGAAATGTTATGGTGTTACGAATTGCTTGGAATATATTTATTTTGATATTTAGGTCGTTTTTACATGTCCTTAATATTCCAATTGAGGTGTAGCCAATAGATGAATAAATTTTCTTTGATTTTATGAGATTGTATTTATTTTATAGGAATTGGGAAATCTAAGTAGAGAAAGTTTTTTTTTAAATATTTCAAATGTAAATTCGATAGGAAAAATAAAAATGATTTAACATACTAACAACGACGAAGACAGAAAAAACCTTTAAGATATAGACCACCAAATAGTATTCTCTTCTCGATTTTCTCGTGACAAAAGTTACTCAAACCGTTTAAATTGTTAACATTAAATGTACACCTGAACATACATAATACATGACCCAAACTCCCAGATGTGAATTAGCGGCAACTCCAAGTAAGTTCTGTACAAGCGTCTATGAAAACGGTCTGCAGTTAGCGGTCGGTCTTGGGCTCTAAGTCGGAAAATTAAACCCGGCGAGTTAGTGCTGTGTAAGTTTGTTTAATTGTTGCGACAGGATGCCTCGCTTGCGGAATGAGCTTTAAATTAAAGATTTTTTTTACGTTTTACAGCAACGAGTTGATTTAGTTGATTGTGTAAACCACGGATTTCTTCTTTGCTTGATAAACTTGTTACTATCTGCATTTTATCCCCTTTTATATGCAAATGGGACAAAAAAATAGGCAAATAGAGCATTTAATTACTAAAAAAAATATTAACTAAAAAATATGTAAGTCTGTTGCTGTATATGTATAATTTATATATGTATATGCTTTTAACCATTTTATGCAAGTAAAATTTGCTTCAAAATCTGACCTCAATCGCTAATAGAAATTTACGAAATCGATAAAATTAATTTTTTTTTCAGTATTATTATAGCTGGTTGTCATTCTGAATGTCCGATAAAGCTGCATTCTTTCAATTAGAAATACTATATCAGTAGTTGAGCGCTCAACTGCACTTAATTGAACAGCGCGCGACGTCATAAAAGAAGTCATGCTTTATTATTTCCGAAAGAAAAGACTTTCGAGCTAAATTTTATGATTTTAATTGAAAATTTTCAATACGATTTGAAATATCGAGAGCTCCTCGTTCAGTTTAATTCGTTTTATGCAATGAGGACGAGAAATAATGGCAAGTCGTTCTTATACAACGATAATAATGAAATATATTTTTGATAACATTTTTTTTCTACTTAATTAAAATATGTAGAGATAAATTATGTAAATTAATTTTTATTGTCCATAACCGAAACACACAAAGAAGACAAGATAGAAAATAGTGAATGCAGCCGATTTTCCTGGTAACTTCGACGTAATAAAAAGGATTGATGGAAACAATCAATGAATAGCATTAATAAAAATTATAAAACTAAAAATTACAATTTGGAGGCGCCGGGTATCGATCCCGGTACCTCTCGCATGCTAAGCGAGCGCTCTACCATCTGAGCTACGCCCCCTGTTGACGTGAGATCAAAATTGTTGAACGTATTGCGACTGCAAAGGAAATAACCTAAAGCGGCAAAGGATGGAACTGCCTCAGGCGAGGGCGCTAGAATATCTTCAACAGTGCCTTTCACTTGAATCGAAAGTATCACATTAAAGTGCCTTTTATATAAAAAAATCACAATATGTATAAAAGTTATGTTGTGTTGACCTTGAATATTTATTATTTAATATATACGTTCATTATTTCGCAGAAATAATACACGAAATTAGTTTTACATTTAATGGAAGTAATATTGAAATAGTTAACAGTGCCACGCCACGTCACAAAGATGTTTATTAAGTTTATGAAGTGACAAATGAAAAGTGCTTGGAAAAGGCTTTTAAACATAGTTTATAATTTGTACTTGGCTCCGCTGGTTATATATTTTTTTTATGGTTATTATAAGGATGGCGCAAATAAACTATAAAATTAGATTTAAAAATATTTAATTTGACTATTGAGTGATGCAAGACCCAGTAGGTATGACGCTACATTATGTGTTGAACGCTTCTGTTCGACGAATTGTCATGTCTTTTAAAGTGTCATCACCTAACTCCTTCCTTCGTATCAAAGCCGGTATTCCTTTAAATTTTCATCTTCCTTACTTTACATATAGGACCATGATTCTCAATAATTGCGCATTTAAAGTTATACCAGAATTTACCATATCGTTACAGGGAAACCGTTAACACAAGTCCTCACACTGACATTATTTCCGTGAAACGCAATATTCAAAAGCCAGGCTCCGAATAAAATGCACGCCGCCCGGGGCTCAGAGCTGTGCCGTACGTCCACAGTATGCAAATTTAATGCGTTTGACGTTACACGGGTATGAAGTAGGGCTGCCAACTGTGGTATCTATCTAGATATACACATCTTTAGTGCCATCATAATATAAAACCCACACCAGTAACGTTAATAAAGTAGTCTTATATCAACATTCGGGCGTTTCATTTCCCTCGTCCTTATATGGCGACCCTGCCAGCGCAGTATGCGCATCGGTAACGCGAGATGCTTTAATTTAAATTACCGACACGTGTAAATTCAAACTCGCCAAAGTTCAAAGTTAATAATGGTGACTGTAGTTTAAAATATGTGTAATTCGAAAGTAGAAAAGGAGGACATTTTTATAAACCAAAATTCTGTGGCTGCCGAAAATAATGCATATATAAAAGAATTGAAATTCCATGCGTCCACCACAAACATTCTTTTACTGATAATTTTACTGTTGATGAGTCTGTTTATCATCTACGTTGTATGGAGAGTGTACCGAAAAATGCATCATCGCTGGGTCCAGCAGGGTATACATCAATATGTACTTCGTGGATCGTTCAGACGTCAACGGGCTACCCTACAGGGTTCTCCGGCTGTTGCTGAACAAGAAACATAAATTGAAGTGAATTCGGATTGGAGCCGCGTCTAAAAATTGTTAATATTCAAGAAAGAAAAATTTGTGATTTGTCCAAACAGTGCGCGAGTAACGTGACTCCAGAATGCAGAACATGCCTATATAAGGGATGCAACGCAGAGACGGACTTTGATAGTTTTATATAATTATATTAATATATATTATGTAGCGATATATTTGTAATAACTAGATAATTAGTGTTAAAGTATTCATATTATTTTTGTGTAACTTCAAAATACGTAATTAGTAATAATGAATTTTAGTAATATGTATAATTTTTATATTTTGATATGGCAGATGATTTAAAAATATTGTGCCAAGAGTTAAAATTGATTAAAGAATACTTAAGGAAAATTGGTCCTGAACGTAGAAAGGGTAACATTTACATTGTTAAGTTAAGCGAAGCAAATAGTTTGTATAGCCAATATTTAACATTAAATTCTTATTTGCAAAAAGAAGTAAATTGTGGTAATATTAGTGCTAGCGATAGTGAGTTGATTGTCGATTATTCACAGCAATTTCTTTCATTGTATAAAGATATTGTTAGATACTCTTCAACGTCATCCGATTCGAAAGAATTTATTAGTAATTCAGGTCAGACTATAGAAACTATAAACATGGAAAAATTTGATTTAAAAGTTGCTCTGAGTTTGTTACCGGTTATGAATGACGACTTATCTGTAACTAAACAGTTAATAGATTCCGTTGAATATTATGAAACCACCCTTACTGCCGATTCTAAGCCCCAATTAATAAATTTTGTGTTAAAAAATCGTTTATCGCAATCAGCAAAACTTAAATTACATCCGAGCTATTCTAGTATTTCAGACTTAATTCATGATATGAAAAAAGAGCTTTTGCCGAAAAAATCTGCTACGGCCATCCAAACGCGGTTGCTGAATTTTAAGCAGAATGAGTTGACCATCGAAGAATACGGTAAGCAAATCACTGAAATGTTTGTTGACTTAACTATTTCACAGGCAGATAACGACCCAGAGACTTATAAGGTGCTTAAACCCTTAAATGAAAAGCAAGCAATCAAACGATTTGCTGATGGACTGCGAAATCGTAGAACCGGAACTATAATTACAGCGCGTAACTTTACATCTTTAAAAGACGCTATTCAATCTGCATTAGATGAGGAGTTACCGTCCACTTCTAATTCCAATTTAATGACCATAAATAAAAAAGTTTCCTATTTTCGAAATTCCAGGGGACGTTATAATTACCGAGGTAATCAATATCGAGGGTACCGTGCCCACCCACAGCACGGCGGTGGTATGAGCAGAGGCCAACAACCAACGTGGCGTGGCACTCAGCGAGGTAGATCATGGCGTGGTAATTCCCGCCCGTACCAGAATAGAGGTATGAAAAATAAAAACAATAGCTTAAACGTTGGGCAAAATCAAAGTTATGTAAACATCATCGATCGAAATAATTTACAGTCCCGACCCACCCCATCTGTTGATAATAATAATCAGTTTTTTCGTGAGTAAAGGTCATATATTTTCATGTAATAATCATTCGCGTTTAGTTCAATTTACTTTTAACAATTGTTTTACTTCACATTGTTTAATTGACACCGGCGCATCAATTTCCGCGCTAGAATCGAAACTTGTTTATACTTATAACATTCCATTCCATAAAGAGAAATGTGAGTTTAGCGGAATTGGAGGTAGCGTTGAAGCAATTGGATATGTCTTTCTTAATTTGGAAGTGCCCCAAGGATCTTTTAAACATAAATTCTTTGTATTTGATACTCTACCTACTAAAGTTCCTGTTATAATTGGCGATGACTTTTGCAAAAAGTATGCGGCGATAATTGATTATGAAAACAATTATTTTTCATTGATTAATTCAAATAATGATCGAATGTATTTACCTACTTTTAGTAATATTAATAATGAGGTTTTGTATATTCCGTCGCGATCGGAATCTGTACATTTTATAAATACTGATATGAGAGATGATTGTGTGGTATGTTCGAAAGAGTTATCGGAAGGTGTTTACTTAGCCAGTATGTTAGTAAGTCCAATTAGAGGGAAAATACCGATTCGAATAATAAATACAACCGACAGAGATTTTTGTTTGAGTGACGTAAGCCCTAACATTTATAGTGCGAGTGAGTATAATATATGTATGTTTGGAAAATCTAATAAGAATTCGGAACGCGTAAAAAAATTATTTTCTATTTTAAAATTACACGAATATCTAAAGGGGGAAGAACAGGTATCAATCGAAAACATATGTGCGAAATACTGTGATATCTTTTATTTACCCGGAGACAACTTGACTGTGACTGATATCTATAAACATACAATTACATTAAAACCCAATGTAGATCCAGTCTATGTAAAACCATACAGATTACCCCATTCTCAAAAAGTAGAAATAAAAAGGCAATTAGATAAAATGTTAAATCAAGGAATTATTGAACCTTGTAAGAGTGAATGGTCAAGTCCCATTCTACTAGTACCTAAAAAATCGGAAATTAACGATAAAAAATGGAGATTAGTAATCGATTATCGTAAATTAAATAATTCAATAGTCGATGATAAGTTTCCTTTGCCGAATATTACAGAAATACTCGACTCTCTTTCAGGTTGTATATATTATACACATTTAGACTTAAATCAAGGTTTCTATAATGTAGAATTAGATCCAAATAGCCGTAGGTATACAGCATTCTGTTCTGGTCAATACCAGATGACCAGAATGCCAATGGGTCTTAAAACCAGTCCCAGCTCTTTCTCTAGAATGATGAATATGGCTATGGCAGGCTTAACATTTGAAAAATGTTTTATTTACCTTGATGACATCATAATTTTTGGTAGAAATTTAGCAGATCACAATAAAAATTTAACGGAAGTATTTGAACGATTAAAACAAGTTAATTTAAAGCTAAACCCCGATAAATGTACATTTTTAAAAAAGGAATTACTGTATTTGGGTCATGTTGTATCTGGAGATGGTGTTTTACCGGATCCTGAAAAAATCAAAGTCGTACAAAATTACCCTATTCCTACTAATACAGACGAGGTAAAACGCTTTGTAGCATTCGCGAACTTTTATCGTAAATTTATTCCAAATTTTGCAGAGAAAGCTTTTTATTTAAATAAATTATGCCGTAAAAATGTACAATTTCATTGGAGTGACGAGTGTCAACATTCATTTAATTCATTAAAACAAGATATGATGTCACCTCCATTACTGCAATACCCAGATTTTTCTGAAAGTAACCAATTTGTAGTTCAAACGGATGCATCAGGTTACGCTATAGGAGCCGTACTGTCCAATAAAAATGGTAAACCTATAGCATATGCTAGCCGAACTTTAAATAGAGCGGAGAAAAACTACCCAACAATCGAAAAAGAATTATTAGCGATTGTATGGGCTGTTAAACACTTCCGGCCTTATTTATACGGACGTTCTTTCAAAATTTATACGGACCACAAACCTCTCATTTATCTTTTTAACATGAAAGATCCTTCGAGTAGGTTATTGAAATTTAGGCTTGCGCTCGAAGAATACGATTATATAGTAGAGTATGTAAGAGGAAGTGAAAATTCCGCCGCAGATGCTTTATCTAGAATACGTATTACATCGAAAGACTTAAAAGATATGAGTGAGTGTAGTTTGAATGTGTTGACTAGAGCTCAGAAGAAAAGGATGGAAGAGGAGCATAGTATGTCAGGGATGAACAATGATTCTTTGTGTGATAGTGTGAATACTGACGATTGGCTTGATCACCCAAGAGTCGTAGAGGTACACAACAAACCGAAGATATCGATAGAATTAAGATTTATCAACAAAAGTAATTTACAAAAATTACGAAAGGACAATGAAATCGCATGCGAATCTAGGACTTTTATATACGTTTTAAAGAAAATGACAATTTATATAAATCCAGCTATTCGATCACAATTATCGCGAGGCGAATTTGTGAGGGAGCTGTCTGATTTTTGTAAAAAAATAAATGTTAACGAAGTATACTTCATGAAATGTAAAGAAAATAATAAATTTATAGAGCAAGTAATAAATGAAATTAAAAGTATTGAAAATTGGTCCGGTCCAAGAATTATTGTGTTAAATGAAATTGAAAGAATTGACAACAAAGACGACCAAAGAGTAATATTAAATGATTTTCATCTCCTCCCCACTAGTGGCCACGCGGGTATTAAGAGGATGTTGAATAACATTAAAAAATATTACTTTTGGCCAGGTATCGAACGAGATATAACAGCATTTGTGAGACGCTGTGACAAATGCCAGAAACAAAAGTATTCTATACCCGTTAGGGAGCCTATGACTGTAACTTCTACAGCTCAAACTCCCTTCGAAAAAATTTTCTTAGATATTGTAGGACCTTTAGATAGAGATAGTAATAATTATTCATATATATTAACACTCCAATGTGAGTTATCTAAATACGTAGAAGCATATCCGTTAGTTTCTAAGAGTTCAGTTGAAGTTGCACAGGCATTCGTAAATAACTTCATTCTTCGACATGGAATACCCAAGGAAATAGCCACAGATCGAGGTACCGAGTTTATGTCCACAGTAATGAAAGAGGTATGTAGTTTATTAAAAATTAAAAAATTAAATTCCACAGCATACCATCATGAGAGCATTGGCGCTTTAGAAAATTCCCATAAGAGTTTAGGAGCATTTTTACGCATACAGACTGACAACCACTCCGAATCTTGGAGTTCCTGGCTACCCTTTTGGTGTTTCTCGTATAATACTTCCGTTCACCGTGAAACAAAATATACCCCATTCGAGTTAGTTTATGGCAAAAAATGTACTTTACCTAGTAACTTAACAAAAACCGTAGAACCCCTCTATAATTACGATGATTATCCATTAGAATTAAAATATCGCCTACAAACCTCACAAAAAGAAGCAAGAGAAAATCTTATAAATAGTAAAATTGTTCGAAAATCAAAATATGATTCTAAAATGAACCCTATAACTTATAAAATCAATGATTTGATATTAGTTAAAGAAGAAACAGGCAACAAACTCAGCGCAATTTATTCCGGCCCATATTTAGTTATTAAAGATTGTTCACCAAATGTTGAAATATTGAAAGATGGAAAAAATTATGTGATTCACAAAAATCGAACGAAATTGTATTATCCTTAAAATATACGTAATAAAATTATAATATGATATGTATACACATTGTAGTTCATTTTTTTTTGTAATTTTAATAATAGTCTTAAGTTTTTTTTTATTATTTCTTTAATGTTTTATTTATACCTATGTCAATAAAATAATGATTTAAATATTGTATTAACCCAAAAAAAAAGAAATATATGCATTTCTTTTTTTTCTCTTTGAGAGGGAAGGTGTGGTATCTATCTAGATATACACATGTTTAGTGCCATCATAATATAAAACCCACACCAGTAACGTTAATAAAGTAGTCTTATATCAACATTCGGGCGTTTCAT
>DVWM01000534.1:0-10186 GCA_018235105.1 Junonia coenia | reverse complement strand
AAAACATGTCCTAGGTCAAAAATGAGAGTGAAATAACTTAAAATTTTTTTTTTTTTTTATACCACTAAGGTGGCAAACAAGCATACGGCCCGCTTGATGGTAAGCGGTTACCGTTGCCTTACCTTATTGGCGTTGCGTGGTTACGCTTGCAACACCAGTGGTATGGCTTGCGCGTTGCCGACCCTGCCAAAACCTCTTCACGCCTTTCTTGACTTCTGATATTGCTATCAAGTTTTTAGATTCTCTTTTCACTATCCGCACTTTTATGTGAGTTTTTTAAAACATGCAATCTATGGAAATCGTTTTGCTAGTATGATAATTGAAAGAGAAAAATCGTTTAATATAATATAGACTTTCTAATCTTTGTATGTCTAGTCTCTTTAGGAATACGAGCATTGCCCTGGCTAGAATTTCAAGCTAATAAGCCATTGACATATAAAAGAATAAAGGATACAATCAAATTGTCCTGTATAGATTTTTTTTTCAACGGGCAATAGATAGAATGGAGTTCTAGAATGGAGTTCTATATTAAATAGATGTATTACATACATTATTACGAGTTATTGTAAAAAATGTTCGACATACAACAGAATAATTGTTTCAAAAATAGTTATGGCGTTAGTATGTTAAGTTTTACATTCAGAAGAATACATAATAGTTGATCCTAGTCCAGTAAAATCCTACATTTTTTATTCTGAAAATTAGAGATAGCTAGAGCTTATGGAATCTTCTAATTGTTATACTATGCCTTCTATTACTCAACCAATACCTTCGGTTATAGGTGTTGTTGAACATTTCTAAACATATTCTTCACCTAAAGAAGGTACTCTCAACTAGTGTAATATGATATTTCTCGAAAATGCGAAGGACATGACATTAATAATTCCCAACTATTTTCCCTTTCATCATTTAACCAAGAATGTGCGAAGCAATCTAGACCGTGTTATGTTCCCGTAAACAAATGTTCCGCATAAACCTGCATTGTTTATGATGCTCGAGCTAACACTAAATCTCCTGTAAGATGTATTCCATTACTGGAATAGTGAGATTACATACACATGCTTCGCACATAATATTCTTGAATGATGTATTTTTTAAATTTACTTTTCCTTTTTTCACTATATTTGTAGTATTATATTCATAATGTTGGCGAATTTGTCGCTTTCTTCTTAAAAATTCTATATTTTCTCTTTATGTGTTGATTGCCCATATTATATTGAGAACATATAACAACAAGCCATAGGAACAGAAATTATAAACATGCTGAAAACAGTGAGGAAAACTTAGTTTACATGTAAAACGTTTTAGTCTATTTTATTTATATACACGAAAACACAGGTGATATTGTCGCTCGCGAGGAACGGCTTGATACTTTTACATCATCTTTAGCATTATAATAAATTAATATTCCACACAACACAATATTTCGGATAAACCTTACAGCCTTGAAATTTGGCAAATAGGTTTCTTATATCCCCTGAGGGAGTCAAAGGGTCTTTGAAATTGGAACACGTATAACGATTTACGTTTGTGATTTCGATGATTTATTTACATGTACATACATGTGTACGTGTATATTTATATAAAAATTTTCGTAAAAGCGCCAAAATCAAAAGAACCAAACAAATATAGTAAAATAACACGTCACAACTTTCTAAATTTCTTCATTCGTATTTACAAAAAATGTTAAATTTTTCATACAAATTTTACATCAAAAAATATAATCACCTATATTTTATACTAGCAAAGTAATATAGTTTTAGTTTCATAAATTTTAATTAAACATTTTAAGTATCTACTAAATTCCTCTTAATGTTCATACGTGTTACTTTTCTTTACTGTTAAAGATAGCATTTACAGCAATCTCAGACTTGATTACCTTAGCTACGATCGAGGTTTCCACTGGTCGAGAGTCAATTTACTGAATAAATGCTCGGAAATTTAATTTACTGAAAAAGGATGCTCCTTACAGGAGAAAAATAGGATGGCAAGATTAAACTCCGTACATTACCTTTATTGAAACGTGACTTCGGACTTTCATTTATGTGAAACGCGATTAAACTATTTGTAACTTGTTTTAATTACGTGCGATTTGATATTTACGATTTGATTTTGATCTCAAAGATTTATTTTGACTATAGCACGAAATACGCATGCAATCAAAATACTCCAGTTGCTTTAATACAGTTAATTAACGGACCTAAATTGCGTGTCTAGATTGCGATATGTCTAGACTTGGTGACAATTATATTTTATGTATTTAGATATGCCTTTTGGCATACGGCTTTTTCTCATTTGCCACTACTTTTACGTACCTGTGGCACTGTAAAAATAAATCTTAAATAACATTCAGGCACACAATATATTTTGTTTGACATGTATCTTCTTTCTTTGGTTTTAGATTTCACCCCCCAATGAGAACTTGGCTATCTGGTCGAGAAATCGTCCTTGGTGGGAACGCTACCAGCCCATCTCGTACCGACTGATCACGCGATCTGGTAACGAAAACCAATTCGCCAACATGGTGCGTCGTTGCAACAACGCTGGTGTGAGGTGAGCATAAAGTACTTAGTAACACCCTGCAAAGACCTCTTCTCCTTTAAAGAAGAAAGTTGAGCTTAATCTATCGCGATTAGACTAGATATTTACTAGACTTAATTCTTAGAACATACTCATTTGATAGATTTCCAAAAAGAGGGAGAGTCAAGTTTGCAGTCAATTTTACTTAGAATCAAGACCGTTTCCAATTATAATTCTTAGCTAGAATTAGTTACTTGGGATTAGTGTTACTAAAATAAGTATCCAATAGTTAAAATCCACAATTAGTTACATTGTCGACACAGAAAGCATTTCAAATAATAATATACACAAAACATATTTTATCAGGATTTACGTAGACGCCATCATCAACCACATGACTGGCACATGGAACGAAAACGTTGGCACTGGCGGTAGCACTGCCAACTTCAACAGCTGGCACTACCCCGCTGTTCCCTACGGCAGGAACGACTTCAACAACCCTCAGTGCACCATCCAGGGCCATGACTACAACTGCTGTGCTGATAGAGTAAGTTTTAATTAAATACATAACAAAAAATAAAAACAACTTCCTTTGACAACAAACTAACTGGACCTTAAGCGAATTGACATGTACCTGTCTCAGAATATAATTATACCGATATTGTGCAGATTCTTTCATACAGTTTTTTGTTCTATACCAAAACTATCATCTCTTGGTTATTGAGTTTGTAGTAGTGAAAACGCTTCATCTCTCTAAGATTTTTTTTTTCTATAAGGGAAAATGTCGTACACGATTACTATCAATACATTTTTTCTTTCCTTTCGATAAAATGATGAGTAAAAGCTTTCCAACATCTATTATTAATATTTCCAACGTTTGATTTTCGCAAATTGAAAAAAAGAAATCAAATATTCAGCGTTCATTATTTTAAACGTGATATATTCGATACATTTAGGAACTTGGCCAAATACATAAATCACGTAAATATGTGGAATTTCATATTTCCACGCGTAAATAAATTGTTCGCCTAAATTAAATTGGTAAGTTACAAATTCGAAATCCGATTTATGAAATAAATTAAGGATTTAGATACTTTGAATGTTTATATACTCATTACGAAACTGCCAAATACAATCTGGAAGGGCGTGGTGCTAAATGAAGGCTTTCGTTTCGGATTTCGTCCGTAAACATTATTAAATATTCATTTGACTTAAAGAAATTGACTTTCTATGTTGGAATTAGAAGGGTAGAATAAGAAAGCGGTGAATATAGCCAATTTCAATTTCCTTATTTTTTGGTATAGACACTTCGTTAAGCCATTTAACTCGTTAGAATCTCTGTGAAATATTTGAATAGATTATCACATCTTCCATCGAAATAATTATTCATATTATTACTTCCTGTATTTTTCCATCCCTTATGTGTTAAGGTAAATATTTTTTTTCCGTGCCATCGAATAAAATCCTGAAAATCAGAATGAGTTTTCTTTGATCGTTGCCCATTTTAAAATCATTTAAAATCATCTGCTTTTGAAAAACATAACTTCAAAGTGGCTTACGTTGATGCTTCCATCCATATTTTATTTGCATTATTTATAAATATCTGAGTTAAAATTCAGTCATAACATGAAAAATTACTAACTTTTGCCCGCAGTATCGACCGCGTGGATAAGCGGTTTATTCATAAAATTGTTTTAGACAGACACTCTTAATATCGCATTATAATAATAGTATTGATCGTATATATTCATTGATATATGAATTTGATGGAGCAGCAGCATCATGGTTGTTTTAGTTTAAAATTACCAAAAAGTTTCGAAGAAAAGTAAGTGAACCTTCTAAAAAATTGTATATTTTATCACAGGTCCGTAACTGTGAACTGTCAGGTTTGAAGGACTTGAACCAAGGATCTGAATACGTCCGTCAACAGATCGTCGGCTACATGAACCGTCTCATCGATCTGGGTGTCGCTGGATTCAGGTAAGAGAGTAGTAGTAATAGCATGTCCCACTGCTGGGCAAAATATTCTTCTCCTATTACGGAGAAGGTTAAGAGCATAATGCACCGCGCTGCTCTTCTGCGGGTTGCCGTACACACGTGTGCCATAATTTCTTCCGGCACATACAGTTTTCCTCACGACATTTTCCTCCATAGCTAAGCACGAGATGAATTTAAACACAAAAGCCCTTGAAAAACTCGGTATTGCTAGCCATGGTTCGATACCGCGAACTTCAATTTCGATTCACATGTTCCACTTAATAGTGGATCTGGCCATCTTAGCCCAACGGCTTTTTGAAATTGCTTTGTGAATGGCTGTTGAGCCAATTTAAAAAACAAACACTTCAGACTTATATGCACAGAATTTGTCAAATTAGCTCGATGATGAATACAGTTTTGATGATGTCATGAAATGTGAGTGATGGACGATTCTAAATTCGCTCTGATTCCTATCTGAGATGCCAGATATGCATTGATGCTGTCAATTTTCTTACATAGTTTTATTAATCAGACATTAGACTGCGTTTATCAGTTGCAATTATGTTTTAGGTTTTTGTGTTTAAGTACAGACTTAGGTTTAAAATTTGCGTTTCGTTACGTTATGTTAGAAAATGAGTCTCTTGGCATTCAAGCGTTGGATATTACGCTAGTTTTCTATCTCATGACAAAAGAATGCAGTCTCAAAGTCAAAGCATTTTTTCCGCTAAGAGAAAATTTAATACACACGTGAGGAAAATCTAGCGAGTTCCATTCACACTGAGAAGTGGAAAGATGACAATTTAAATGCAGCATAAAATACACGCTTTGCGCAAATTGAACGTATTGTAAAACACACCATTAGATATTGTTTTACGACGCGTAAACGTTTCTGTATGAATTAAGGCTGAAAGTAAATTGTGAAAACTCATATCATAACATCATAGCATAACTAAACTACATTATTCTATTATATACACGAGTGTTTATATCACAATACCTGGGTGACAGAGTTTTGCTTTAAGGTACCAGTCAAATTCACAAAACAAAACCTTATCTAAACACACAATTCGGTCCCAATCTGTCCTGCCGTTTTCAAAATACACGAAGATGTGAAAATATAAATATATTAAGATATTTATAGGAATGACCAATTCTTTTAAAGTTAGAAGATGAACGTAGTGCCTACATTCTTTGTGTCCCTAATACTCTCCAATCTCTATCAACGAAGTGAAAAGCTTATTTTATGTTTCCTAGACGTGGGTACGACATTGACAGGATGGTATAGGTTCGGTACGACGTTTTTTAGGTCATGACCCGATTTCTCAACCACTGAACTTGTAAGATTTCCTATGTCATACTTTGGAACGCCTTTGAAACTACTTCGAAATATGGAACACGCTGTATTTATTACAAGATTGAGTACAATGTTGCATACTTCAAAAGTATGTAATACTAGTGCTATTTTTAGGAATATATGCACATACTTATGTATAAAATCATTTGATACTTAGTTTGTCACTCAACTTTTAAACGACTAGACCGATTTGGATGAATTTAGGATGGTTTAGGCAAATATAATTCTTTTGGTGGCGTTGATACTAAACTTATGCGCTTGTCAAAAACAAGCATTTTCTTCGTAAATAATATGTATATTTAACGCCTTAGCCACTTCTAAAAATTTCAAGCAATCTTTCACAACTTAATATCATCAACAGAATTGACGCTGCCAAGCACATGTGGCCAGGTGACCTTAGCGTTATCTACAATCGCCTAAGGAACCTGAATACAGGCCACGGCTTCCCATCCGGCGCTCGTCCATACATTTACCAAGAAGTCATCGACTTGGGCGGCGAAGCTGTCAGCCGTAATGAGTACACTGGTCTCGCCGCTGTGACTGAGTTCAGATATGGAATGGAACTTAGCCGTGCTTTCGGTGGAAACAACCAGCTGAGGTGGGTCTTAATACTTTTAATAACTATTTTAGCCTTTTCCACATAAAAGAGTTACCGTCAGATAAATTAACTTAAATCCTTCATATCATTTGTAAATTGGGTCGCTTTTAACTTTTTTACATAGTTTTTCATCACTAACTATTCATACTTTCTATGGATGCTAAAACATACCGAAATATCAAATTATTCGGGGTCTCAAAATACGGCCTTAAATTACTAATTAAAGTACGAGTATATTGTTAAATTACATATATTGGGTTGTACTCTTAACTGTAATTCAAAAATGTGATTGCAATTAAAATTTGGTACCCAACATTACAAAAAATCCATCAATTACTATATCACCACAGATGGTTGTCCAACTGGGGTCCACAATGGGGTCTCCTAGCATCAGGCGATTCTTTGGCCTTCATCGACAACCACGACAATCAGAGAGGTCACGGTGCTGGTGGTAACATCCTGACGTACAAACGTGCCAAGCAATACAAGGGAGCTATCGCCTTCATGTTGGCCCATCCTTATGGTCAGCCTCAGCTGATGAGCAGCTTCAACTTCCACGACACTGAGGCGGGACCTCCGATGGACAGCAGTGGCAACATCATCTCACCATCTATCAACTCTGTAAGTATAACTTTTTAAGTATGATTTTTTAATATCATTTGTAGGATTTGTCACAAGTATAATTTTTAATTGTTATTCGTTAATAGCAACTTGAAGAATATAATGGCTTGAAAAATGTAATGGTGTAATTTAAAATTCCTATGACGAGAGCTACCAACAAATTCTTTCAACTAAATTCACGTCGTCAAGTTCTTAATAAAATATTTTAAAACCGGTTTTTTTTACTTTTTTCCTTATTCATACAAGTTCGTAACAGTCTATTAAAATCATCTAGAGTACTGCCACGGTACTGTCACTGCGAACTTTTGATTTGATGTTAAAAAGTTTAATTCCATACTAACATAAAACGTTGTCCCAATAGGATAATAGCTGCGGTAACGGCTGGATTTGCGAACATCGCTGGCGCCAAATCTACTCCATGGTCGCCTTCCGCAACGTCGCCGGCAACAGCGGCATCAGCAACTGGTGGGACAACGCCAGCAACCAGATCGCCTTCTGCCGCGGCAACCAGGGCTTCGTCGCCTTCAACAACGATAACTGGGACTTGAATCAGAACTTGCAGGTATGTTTTGATTAATGTAAGGTTGCATTATCAAATAAGAAGTCAGATCTACACCATGGACGCCTTCTGCAACGTCGCTGGCATCATCATCAACAGCGGCATCAGCAACTGGTGGGACAACGACAGTAACCAGATCGCCTTCTGCCGCGGCAGCCAGGGCTTCGTCGCCTTCAACACCGACAACTGGGACTTTAATCAGAACTTGCAGGTATGTTTTGATTAATGTAAGGTTACATTATCAAAGGTATGTGTGTAAGAAATCAGATCTACTCCATGGTCGCCTTCCGCAACGTCAGCGACAGCGGCATCAGCAACTGGTGGGACAGCGGCCAGATCAATTAGATCATTGCATAAATGTGTAATTGGGCTAATTTATAATTTAATTTCTAATAATATTTTTTATGAACTTATTATCATAAAACATAACGAGAACCTGTACAAAATTTTAAGCCCACCTGCCTAATCGTAGAATACATAGCATTGATATTTATATTAATAACAGAATAATTGTTATGCAGATGTGCGGAATTGCATTATACCATAAAAGCACAATACTATTACGTACTGATAGAAAGGTTAATATCAAAAGAAAATTGACATAACCATTTCATAGTGTTCTTTATTATTACCACCTTTATTTCCCAAATATCTTTTTGTATTTTAAAAACGTTTTCCATAGATATTAAAATCAAAATAGTATGATATTTACAAGCTGATATTTTACTAGTTTACTTTTGTCTCCAGACTTGCCTCCCAGCTGGTAGATACTGTGACGTCATTTCCGGTGAGAAACGAAACAACGGCTGTACCGGCAAACTGATCACCGTTGGAAACGACGGTCGCGCGAGCATTCAAATTCGCGCCAATGAATATGACATGGTGCTAGCTATCCATAGAGGAAACGAGGTAAGTTGGAACTTCTTCTATATTATTTGTTTATTTTAACATTGACGATTGTGTTTCTGGAGTTTTTTGGTGATGATTATTGTAGTTGTGTATTGGATTGATAGCCATTTGCCGCGTCTTTCATGAACTAGATTAGTATTAGTTATTTCTATTTTACCGTTACCGTGGGAGAGCCATGAATTTGCACAAATGGGTTGGCTTGACCGGAGTGATAACACGGCCTTACAGAAAACCGGCGTAAAATGACGCTTGCGTCGTGTTTCACCGCGTGACCGGAGGCCCAATTTCCCACCCCTTCCATATTAATTCCCCATCCATTCCCTCTCCATACCCCCTAAAATGCCGGCAACGCATTTTTTAGCTTTTTTGGTGTTGCAAATATCCATGGGCGACAGCATTCACTTACCATCGGGTGATCTGTCAGCTCGTTTGCTGTCCTATACCATAAAAAATCATTGTTCTAGTATGGAAGAAGTCTGATTGATGATATTGATTATACTATAAAAAGGTTTTTTCTGGTTTCTATATATTATTTATCTTTGTTTCAGTCACGACTATAAACACCCGAGATGAAGCAGAAAACTTGTAAAGAATGTCAACGAAATGAAAATCGAAGATAAATGCGAGAACAAACTTTTTGGATAACCAATTTAAAATTTAAACCAATAGACGTAAGATTTTCTGTAAGTAATAAATAAACCAATCCACAACTTTGAAATTCTTTTAATTTTAAATCTATAATACCATTAAATGTAAAAGTTTCAGGACTTGGATTTCCAATTTAAGATATTCAAAGTTAAACAATCACGTCTTAACAAACATTGGATTTATTGATTAACTCGAGTTTTCGATTCGACAGATTGTTTTGATATTAGCTACTGCGAAATCTGACACTGTTTTGTTATTCTTCAATTCGGAAATAATACAAGAATTCAACTTTCCTTTGTCTTTCGGCTCGTAAATGTCAGAGCTGATAAATATAAACGATGTAAAAGTAAGCGGAAATGTTCTAACTTTTAGAGTATGAGACTCCAGGAATCAGGCAAAAAGTGTGTTACATAGGTATAATATGTTGCTAAGCATTTTATTTATTTTGGTTTCCTTAGAATTTTAGGTGACCATAAAATTATTAACAATGTGGATCTATTCTGGACAAATAAAAGTAGTATATCATCAAATTACAATAATATAGTGCGGATAATACAGAAAAGTCTATTCTCTTTAAATAATTCAGTTCAGTGTAGTTCTCTGTTCGGCTTTTAGTTTCTTTACATAATTACATTAGTGTCAGTAATCGTTTCTCGTCTGTCGCTAATGGACAGCTTGACATTGTCAGACGTAATGAACAGCTTGACTTGCTCATTGTGTTGCAGAAAATAGCATCTATTGCTTCTATTTCGATTACAAAGCTTTAACAGCTTTGTATCTAACATGAGTCATTATTTTAGTGTCAATATAGGTCGCTTATGTCTACTGAAATAGTGACTTCCGCTGGCTTAGACTCTGTGTGTGGCCAAGTATCAGGTTCCTAATAGTTTCATGTTTTGTGAAAACATCTTCTTCTTTCTAGCCTTTTCCCGGACTTAGCCAGGGTCTGCTTTATTCTAGCCTAAGTTTTGACAGGTTACTGATTTTTACGCAGAGCGAT
>DVWM01000533.1:0-10190 GCA_018235105.1 Junonia coenia | reverse complement strand
TAGCTATTCTATATTTTTAATATAATTACATCTGTAAAAATCCATTTAATAACCACATACTAATGACATAAGGAAAATGAAGAAATAAACATAATTAACAAACAATTTATTATAGAAAAATAACATATTTATTTAATAGGAAATATCTTAAGTTACATTATATTACGTCTTTAGTAAAATGCTTGTATTCCAGTAATGCCTTTGCCCAAAATTAGAGCGTGAATATCGTGGGTGCCTTCATAAGTATTAACAGCTTCTAGGTTCATGACGTGTCTGATAATATGGTACTCGTCAGATACGCCATTACCGCCGAGCATGTCCCTTGCTATTCTCGCTATTTCCAAGGCTTTGCCACAGTTATTTCTTTTTAGAAGCGATATCATTTCGGGCGCCACTAAACCCTGGTCCTTTAGACGTCCTACTTGTAAGCAACCTTGGAGACCGAGACTTATTTCCGTAATCATGTCAGCCAATTTCTTTTGTATCAGCTGATTCGAAGCAAGCGGTCTTCCAAATTGTTTCCGATCTAATGTGTACTCTCTAGCGATCCGCAAACATGTCTCAGCCGCACCGAGAGCGCCCCAAGCGATCCCGTATCGCGCGTTATTGAGACATCCGAAAGGCCCCCTCATACCTACTACGTTGGGCAATAAATTCTCCTCCGGTATAGCTACTTCGTCGAGTAATATCATGCCCGTTGCCGAAGCTCTCAAAGAAAATTTACCATTGATTTTGGGCGTGTCTAGCCCCTTTTTAACTTGTGATCGGTCTACTATAAAGCCTCTTACTTTATTCTCTTCATTCTTAGCCCATACAATAAGTATATCTGCTATAGGAGCGTTCGTAATCCATGTCTTCGAACCGTTTAAAATATAAGTTTTTGATTTAGAATCATATTTAACTCTCGTGACTAGGCCGCCAGCATCGCTTCCGAAGTTTGGTTCAGTTAGCCCAAAACACCCTACTAAATCACCTTTGGCCATTTTGGGTAAATATTTTTGTTTCTGTTCCTCTGAGCCGTACATGTAAATAGCGCCTATGGCTAAACTACTTTGTACGCTCATAGCTGATCTATACGAAGAATCTACGCCATCCAGTTCCCTCGTAATGAGCCCATAAGTGACAGATGATACTCCAGCACAGTCATACCCCTTAATGGTGCACCCAAGAATCCCTAACTCGCCCATTTCTTTGTAAATCGCCCGATCGAATACTTCGTTTCTATTTGCCTCGACCACTCTAGGCATTAGTTTCTCTTGACAATAAGCTTTCAACGAGTCCCGGACTGCCTTTTCATCGTCGTGTAATAGTCGATCTAAATTCAAAGGGTCTTCCCAGTTAAAAGTCACTTTTGTGTTGTTTGAGCATGTTGTGGACAATGCTTTGTAATTATTATGATTACACAGAGCTGACAATAACTTTGAACACTTTTTAAAACTCACAGCCATGTTTTAATTATATTAATTACGTTCTATTAGTTACAAACTAAAACACAGTAAACAGTTGTTATCAGTTTCTTGATAAATTTCCACTGAATCTTACACACATAACCTGTTGTTTTTAATCACTATATTAACGAACAAACACTAGTTATTCAACAAAATATTCATAATGACGAAGTATTATCGTATTTTGATAACGTTGTTGAGATACGTAAATAATAACCTCACTTCTGACCTGGTGACAACAAACTGTATTAATAATAGACTCCTACAGCTACATTCATGTTAATTTAACCGCAGCTAACGTAACTGCTTACGCATGTTTGTGTATTTATCTTGTTCAGTTTTGGAGTCTTTACACATATTTGCTTATTCTAAAACGATAGGCGTAAGATTCAATTTCTTGTACATTTGCCAAACTCATTATCAGTGTAAATATATAATCTTAGATAACTGTTACCCAGTAAAACAAGTAATGTTTTATCGAAAAATAAAAGAATTTATTGCCAAAAACTTCAATAACATGATAAATATTAATTTATTATGATAATATCATAGATGATGATGATGATGATGATGAATTATGTATTATGATTTTTTATAGAAAATAAAAAAAAAACTTTTATTAATTTACATTGCGATTTGAAAAATTAAAAGGCCAAACTGTGTATTGTTTATATTTATATAATTGCATGATGTTTTTACTTAATTTAAGATTATAAATAGATAGGGGTGTGTCCCCTAACTCCTTCAATATAATATTATTATTTATTTCAATCTATGTCAAGTTTTTGACGCAGATTGAAATAAATATTGTTTACCATAAAAAACTATTAAATTGTAACATAATGTATATTTCGAATTAAAAATATCATTGAAAATATAAGAGTTAACTTTGTACACGAAATTCTTTTGTATCCTATATACATTCTTAGACCAATTTTCTCAACTTAATTAAGCTCTAGTATTTAATATATGTTATGTCTTTTTAAATATTATATTGTTCCTCTTTAATAATTATGAAAATTAAGAACTTTGTACTGTAAAAATATTTTATATTATTCCCTAATAATTTTTTAAAGTAAAGCTAAACCACGAAATAAAATAAACGAACTAATTCAGGCAGCCTTACGTGCTGCCTCCGGACAATGTCCTCTTATTTATGTCCCAGAGCAAAAACCAACGTCATGAATGCGAGCCAGGCAGCCATTTTACTTTCTTTGCCATGTTAAGAGTTTTTTGTAAAACATGTTTCTAGTGATCCGAGGATAAAGGCTCTCAGTATGCACGAGGTAAGCTCCATTTTTGCGGATGCATAATTCCCTGAAAAATACAGAAATGTATGCGGTACAAACTGAAATTTAAAACGTCAAAAGAATTGTAAGAATGAAACATTCCGTTTTTCCATACTAGACAAAACATCGCACTTACATGACAAAACCCCTTATGGTAGTAAATATAAGATATCGAATGATATACGTAAATGTGTATAGAAAAGTAAAAACGCCTGTTTTTATATTGGTAATGATTAAAAGAGATAATGTAATACAATAATTTATTATTTCCTTTCTCTTAAACCGAACCACTTACCAAAATATATCCAGCGACGATCATAATACCAGAGGCAGGATCTTCAATAAATTATTCACTCTCTATTTGCATGACAAACGACGCCTGAGAACGGTGAGGTCTTAGACCTTAATGGCACCTTAGCTCCTTGTTAAACTGCCCTCAGTACCTACTCCACCCTTTCACACTTCTAAGGTACGTCACTCTTTAATGGCCCAGTGATTTTTCCACTCATATGCAAATGCCAGATTAGCATACATTTTGCAATCGTCGGCCATTTTCGCTGGCGAAATCTTGGACAATATTTAGCTTAAATTCTTTTATATGTGTACCTACTTATTTCGTCTTTACAAAAAAAAATTGTGTATAAAAAAGGATTTGTTTGATAGTTAATAAAGATTAGTTTTTTCAGAATTAGGGTACAACAAATTTGTCTTATATGATTTTTTTCATGGACTCCGAAAATCATTTTAAAATAGCTAACTTTTTGGTACATTGCCAACAATTGGTTAAAACCATTATCAAACGAATTATGAACATATTTCGAATACACAAATTACGTCTTCACAGTACAAGAACCTGTCATTGTAACGTAAACACAAGCAACAGTTCGCAACGTCTAGAAAATTAAAAATTAAAGCAAATAAAACGGACGAAGCTGAGTGCATATTATAAAATCAGAAGCTCAAGCAAGTGACGTTCCTAAATTAGAACATCACAGTGAATTCCTCCGCAACATAAATGGAATAGTCGTGTAGTTTGAGCCCTGAAATACGAGATAATCTAAAGTACCTTCTGTGTAAGTTAGCATAGTTAATGTCCTAGCATCTGTGGATAGCGATTTCTATGCGCCTGAAGCGTATATGACGCAATGCGACAGAAAACAGACGTAGACCTATCTTTTATATTTTGACTGCTACGCACAGACACGAGCCTGATGATTCGCTATAATAAATAAAGCTTACATTCAAAATAGCTCATTCATATTATAATATAATTAATAACATGTTACCAAATTAATAATTTGACTACATAATATTAATATTAACAATTACAAGCATGATTATAACTATGAAATGAATAATTCTGTTAATCACTTTATTTTTCAATTACGTAACAAAATTTTGTGTGTTTACAACATCGATAGTTTTTATTTCAAACCTATCCATATTGAACCATTGTGATTGTTTAAGTTTCTGCAAAAAAAAATACATATTAGGTACCTACTTCACACAAAATCTTGTACTGTTTGGTTCGACTTACCAGTTACTTACGAAATAATTTAGTTTAGTATCACATAATGTCACATAAAGTTAAGTGATAATTGAAATAGGTACTTATATAAATGCTATTTAAATAGCTACTTCCTTTGTTAGGTGGTCGAACCTACAATTTTGTATTTAATTTTAACATTAAACTTATTTAGAAATTGCACGACAGGCCCTTACATATCTATTTAAAGTTATAAAAATGAGTATTATTTAATAAATCCAGATAACATTGTTAGTTTAACCTATTAGTTGATTGCTTCTACCAGCGAATTCGCGAAAAAAGTACATAAGACTCTAAAATTTATTTGTTTAAAAGCATTTTTTATTAAATTACCTATGCTCCCAAGGATCAGATCTTTCTAAATTAATTTCAATGATTTAGGTTTACGTTTCAATGATTTAGGTGAAGAAATGACAGACAGAGTTAGATAATTTCGCATTTATATAATTTGATTTATTTTATTTTATTTATCATAAGAGTATAATTACAAATTAATTTGATTTTTCACAACGTTTTATGTAATAGGAATGACAATACCAAATAGAATGGATTTAACGTCGAAATATGCTGTCGATAGTCGTAGCATACTCGTAAACCTATTGTAATAAAGTTTCAGTTCAGCCATACGAAATATAAAGCTGACTATAAACCATAGTTACCCTATTCACCTATTCACTCAGTTTAATCATAGGTATTTAAGCGAAAAGATATTCTTTTGAAATATTTTATTATTTGATTTGGAGAGAACCTTTCCGAAATATTGTTTTTAATTGTAAAAGTGTTATACTCGTACTTACCAATTACCTATTTATTATTTTGATAGATGGTTTATTTATCCAACTGCTCTATACGTAGTCCCTGCAAAGATCTTACTCTACTTATAGCCACGTAGGCTTGACCTTCTTCAAACAGTTTCGCACCTAAGTATACGACTGCGTGATCCACAGTGCTGCCCTGCATTTTATGTATTGTAGAAGCCCATGATAGTATTAAAGGCAACATTCTTCTTTCAGCCGTCCCGTAATTGTACTTAGCTGGAAACTGTATAGCTTTCGGGTGTATAAGATGTACTCCGTCTCTTGCGAAATCAATTCGGACGGAAGGTACATCTGTTGCATACATCTGAGTTCGACGAAATTGAGGCCAAACGATTTCGTTGATGTAGCCTATAGCCCCATTTACTAAACCCTTTGAAACGTCAATATTGGACCGTAGCATGACTTTTGCCCCAACAAATATTTCCAGTTCCGCTGGTAAACCCCCAGTTTTGTTGATATCAGCTGGTATTATAGTAGCTATATCCACATTGTCTGCATTTCGTGTGGCGTGTACTAGCTGATCCTGCGCTTTTATTTTGTAAATGCGAACACCATTATTTCTATACACATTCAATACAGCAGAGTTGTGATCGTTAACTTGTTGATTTGTGGGGTATACCCTTAACGCTTTGTCTATTGCAAACTCATCACTCGTGTCTTGAAGAAGTCTTCCCATTAAAATACTAAAATGTTGGGTTGTTAGCTTACCGACTCTCAAAGCATTCAAAATATCAATAAAAGACTGGTCACCTTGCTGACGCATATTTTCAGTTAATTCACACAGCGTGAATAAACGCCAGAGATGTGTTGCTGGTTGGAGATGTTCTGGCTGTTTGAAAACAGGTGTTCCTGATCGTTTTATAGGAGGCAGTTGTAAAAGATCACCGAAAAGTAATACGTTTACTCCTCCAAAAAACTCATTTTCACAGTTCTTAATTTGCCTTAATCGAGAGTCTATCATGCATAACATTTGATAAGACACCATGGAAATCTCGTCGACAATCAAAAATTCTGTCTGATGCCATTGTTGCCTCATTATTCGCAAATAGTTTCCGGACAGTGGTGACATACCTGTTATGCGACCGTCTTTCTGTACAGGCAATTTTAAAGTACTGTGTATCGTAGCTCCATTTATTAATCTAGCTGCAACTCCTGTTAGTGAGCAGACTTTAACCGCATCCTTTGCGTAGCACCTATTAATTTGGTCTCGTAATAACTTTAATAGAAAAGTCTTGCCCACACCAGCTCCTCCTGTAAAGAATATTTTTAAACGTTCTTCAGCACCTGACATTTGATTTTGTATGGACTGGGTAACTAATGTAAAAATTTCCTTTTGTCCTGCATTCATAGACTGCTTAGCCTGTAAGAACTGGTCTTCATTCATTGGCAAATAAGGAACTTCTTCTTCATGGTCTAGTTCCATCGGCTCTACGTGTTCTAGTATCTGAAATGCGTGTACTTGCGCGAATGCATTTTCAAGCTGCCTGTCACGTTCACGATATATTTCCAAGTAGGCGTTTGTTTGTCTTAAACTTTCTTCGTTGGCGAGAAACGCTTCTCTGGCACTAATGAATTCTCCTAAAAGTTCGGCCTCATTGCGATACGGCATATACTGGATTAGTAAACTGTAATAATATGACTCTGGATCAGAAGCTGCTACGAAGTTAGGTATCCGTACTACAGCTGGCGTGTTTCTAATAGTCATTTTGGTGTTGTCTGTTAAACTTATAAGACGCCTTCTTGTTGTTTGCTCGTGCGGTGCATAAGCATCGGTATCGATGCTCTCTTCATTTATAACTGGCGGTTTTGTGTAGTGTGGCTCAAATAACATTGCAAATTCTATGAGACACATATTGTTAAAATCATAGTTGGGGTGCTCTGCTGGTCGCTTTTCATATCGTTCGAAAATATTGGCACAATATCCTGCTGCTTGACCAGCTTCATTAAACTTCAACACTTTATACCTTTGTTCCGCTTTACGAGTGTTTACAAAAATTGTTTTTCTCGAGCTGTCACGCATACTCAAATGGCATAGCCTGAATACGCATTCACAGGCTGAAACTTGACGTTCTCTTAATATGCGCATGCATATTTTAAACAGCTTACGCGAGACGTCAGTTTCTTCTCTTCTAATTTGTTGAATAGCTCGAGATACTTCACCATCTAGGTTTGTAGGTTCTGATTTTGACACGTATTTAGCTATGTAATACGCAATCGACTCATTTGTACCACAAGGTTGTATATCCATATTGGCTTTCCACATTTTTAGCAAAGCAGGACTGTAATTATTTACCCAACCATCTTCACTTTTTCTTTTCAGAACGCAAATGCGACCACCGTTGTAGATGAATTCGTTAGATGAAGGATCAATAACATGTGTCTCTAAGCATTCCGAGCGTGGAAAGTTGAAACGACAAACAGAATTATTTTTCGTGCAGGTACTAGTATGTCGATGTATTTGACAATTTTTAACTAATTCATATAGTTCTGAAGTTTCTGGAGGAATGACAGTACTACAGACTGAATCAATGCGAGCTATTCCTTCAGGTGTTGCAACAGACGGGTGATCTTCGATCCAAACAACCATATGCAAATGAGGACTTCCTCTGTTCTGAAACTCGATTCGCCACCAATGATCTTTAACTTTACCGCCAAATATTTCAGTATCAGTTTTAAGAAACTGCATTAGCGCATTAACACGTACCATAAAATGTCTACTCACAACAACTGGATACATTTCGATGAGTCTCTGAGTTTCCTGAATATCTATGTCATCTGGGTCAATGTGCTGCTTACCATCACTAACAAGGAGACCTCTTTTCATATCCTTCCAGTGAAGATCATTGCAGCTCAATGTAACAAAATAAGTGGGAGGTCCTAAACATCTGATTTGTGCTATAAGATCACTAAGAGCACTACGCCAATAAGCAGCGGAACCTCTTAGATTTTTTAAATATAAGTGCAGGTCTTCCACTCGATTGCCGTTTTCACCTTCAACTTTTCTAGCACAAGCTGCAATGGTTGATTTAACTCGATAGTACTCAAACATTGATAGAGCATAGAATAGATAATCGTTGCGCTGAAATCTAACATCAGCACCTAATAAACGAAATTGATAGTAATCCAAAGGACTTATATTTACGGGCCGTTGTTCTTTCAAACCATTTTTACCATACGGGAAAAGCTGATACCATGCGAACTCTTCTGCTTTTAACTCATAAGCTTCATTCACAATATTATTATTTGTCTTTCTTCTGATTTCGTTTACATTTTCAGATACCTCTAGCTCATCTTCAACATCAGGTTGGACGCTATCAATAGGCAACATTACAGATGTTTGTATAGGCATAATTTCAGATCTCAGATTCGAAAGCGGTTGTTGTACTTGTACATCCTGATGAGTGATGGCATCTTCCTGTTGCTGTACTTGAACACCCTGACGAGTGATAATATTTTCCCTCAAATGTACGTCTACGCGTGTAAGGGTGTACGCAATATTACGAGATCCGAGGCATCTTTTACAGATGCGGCACAGTTCTTGTAAGTTGTCGCATTCTATAACACAGGCTTTGCCATTTTCTGGTGTTGGTTTTCCTTTTGGGGGACAAGAATGGGAGTCAGCAAAATAGTATTTGTCTTCACCGCGAACTACGCTAACAGATTTATTTGACGCTGTCAATCTCTAAATATCCTGTTTCATCCAGTTCAGTAGGATCAAGCTGGGTACGAATCCAGCAATATAAGGAGTCACCCGCTAACATATTAGCATTCAGAATATTGACGTCCCATTGATTAGGGCTTAGGATTGCAGCTCGGACAATATTCGCCTACGACATAGCACTACATTGTACACTAGCATATCGCGAAGTAAAGACATTGTAGTCACCTTGATGCTATGAAGCTCGAATAATTCTTGCAACATTATTAACTGGAATGAATGAATTTCGAATTTCATTTTCATTCCTTTCGAACGCTTCATTTTCAGACAATTCGGGCACACTAAGTCGTACTAACTCCTGGTCACTAATTTGAGCATTGTCGTCAATACGTACATCTTTGTAAAGCGGGTTATTTCTGATTAACCACCTTAAAGCACTATATACTTTTTCGCGACATATTGTGAATTCCCTGGCGATGTTCAAATTTTCTAATCGTTCGGTTACTACAATAATGCCTACCTGGCTTGCAGATCTTGGTAGCATACTAGGCAGTCTTTCACTGACTTCAAAGATATCTTGGGCAAATAAAACTGCCTGTCCGCGAAAACCGTACTGCCCATAGAGGCCACTAAATTTCACGATTTTAACAAAGGGAATAATTCTGCACAGCAAACGTTGTTCCGCCTGTGTCAATGTTTGAATAACTTCTGGTATAGAACCTGGATCCAGATTATTCCAGTAAGCTTTTGGTGGTGCTGTTGTTTTATTACTAGTGACATGTGTTTGACAGCGGGAACATAATAACAATGAGATTTTCGAAGTTAACTCCACAGGTAAGTATGTTAATGCAGCAGCGTTGTACCGAACTGTACGAACTTGATTAGGATAACAACGTTTGGTACAAATATCACAAACATGTATACAAATTGTGTTAATAGCATTCTCGAAAACCTGCAGATTATTAGCTCTGCATTGCTGGGTACGCTCTCGTTGTTTATTTAACCTCGTATCGCGATGTTTAGGCGTTTCTGAACCTAACTGCTGTCTTTGTCTTTCACAGCTTTGTATTAATCTAAATTCATATTCTTCAGGCGTTTCTGACGCTACCATCTGTGTATATCGCTCCCGTTGTTTTGTTAACCTGGCTTCATATTCTTCAGGCGTTTCTGACGCTACCATCTGTGTATATCGCTCCCGTTGTTTTGTTAACCTGGCTTCATATTCTTCAGGCGTTTCTGACGCTACCATCTGTGTATATCGCTCCCGTTGTTTTGTTAACCTGGCTTCATATTCTTCAGGCGTTTCTGACGCTACCATCTGTGTATATCGCTCCCGTTGTTTTGTTAACCTGGCTTCATATTCTTCAGGCGTTTCTGACGCTACCATCTGTGTATATCGCTCCCGTTGTTTTGTTAACCTGGCTTCATATT
>DVWM01000532.1:0-10190 GCA_018235105.1 Junonia coenia | reverse complement strand
TTTTTAAAAAAATAAGGCAGTTTAATTTTAAAATTTCTTTGTCCCATTTACAAGTTAAATACTTTAGCCTAGTCAAGCAGGAGCAAAAATGTCTAAAGATCTTTTATGACGTGGTGCGCCGGTCTCGGAAAATGGTACGCGTTACTTTCTTTTCATAACTTATCGTTATGGAAGTAAAGTGACGCCGATTTATGTTTTTAAAACCTGCAATCACGTTTGCTTTGAAGAAAACATGTGTAAAATCGAACTTAAGGTGACGGACATTTTCCATCAATGCGAGGCATATCAAGCTGTGTTTTGACTTTTGGGTCCAACATAAATCGGCAATACTTCGCAGAGAATAAACGTGGGGGTGCAAGTTTTCTTCTTTAAGACGGAATAGTCTAGAAGACCTTGACTGTATTGCAAGAGAAGCTTGGAAGAGGGCCGAATCCACCCTGCGAACAGGAGTGTAAAAGACACGACCATGGATCGTGTCTTCTAAGCTTCTGTTCGAACAATAGATTACACTATACATATTTTTTTACGTATAGAAGTGGTGCGAACACGTCTATTGTGATAACGACCAAATGTTGCGGGTCTAAATTTGTATTTAAATTCATCTCGTGTTCGGCGGTAAAGGAAAACATCGTGAAGAAACCTGCATGTGTCTAAAGGAAATCTGACACATATTTATCTGCTAACCTCGATGGAGAAGCGTTGTGGATTAAGCTCCATAGCCTTCTTCTTAATAGTAGACGAGGTTTTTGCGCAGCAAGTGGGACATTTACACGCTTTTTTTTCTTTTATATACTATTTTTTTTCTTTTATACCAATTTAATTCTGGTTTGGGTTCATACCTAGCTCTATTAATTTTTTTATAAATTGTGTGAAAAGTTCGTGCGTGGTGCACCGCCCGATCTTGAAAGGGGTCTACGAAAGAATATAGAATCTAATTAAACAAATACCGTTATCAGAAATGAATACAAAAATTTTCCATTTGATTACGTTTAAATACGCCAATAACGATAATAATAATTATAATCTATGCAAATAATGCGTGCGTGATGCAAATTTAGTATGGATTCATTGTAATATATCGCAGATATTATAATAACAAAACATTAAATTAGCAATAATTACAGTCAATTGATGGTCAATTAAATGGTAATAATTATGGTCCAGTTGACGTTGTATATCGTTATCAGTGTAGAGAAAAAAGAAGAAATAACTTCCCTTCGTGTGTGATTTTATTTTAGCCAAAGATACATAAATATAATTTACATTTTTAACGAGAAAAAATTAAGCTAATGCATGCAAAATTTAAGACACAGTACTTAGATAAGTATTTCAGCAAGGTTTTCCTATAAGAAACAAGAATAAAATTTATTTTCTGTTTTCCAACATTTAAAATTATAAATGTAAAAAATTTGATTTTCCTGTTACGTTTCATAATCATTCTCTTTAATGTATGTGTAGTACAAAATAACTGCTATCCTATGATCCATTGTTGGAGTAGAGATTGTCTTTAATACATCCTCATTCCGTTTTGTTTTGGGCTACGTGCTTCGTCTCGAATTATATGAATATGATGATTGTTTCCAACAATTTCCAAGTGTGCTTGGAATGGCCATATTTTCAGTTTTATGACATTATTTTTCTTGTGGATTTCGGTTTAGCTCTTCCTTAATATTTACGCGTAAATTTCACAGAATACTGTTTCAGAAATACCCCGATCACGGAAAATATTCGTTTGGCTTAAATAGGTGAGCTTTCATAAGCAGAGATTCACGGCTATTAGCGTTTTAGTCAGTTGCAGTAAATAAGTCAACCTATCATCATTTTTTAGGGATATCATTTGAAAACTTAGAAAGGCAAAACATATTACTTGAGCTGCTCCCGCGCCATCATTTAAAGCTTAAACAACTTCATATATAATATATGAGACAAAATATGAAACAATACTTAATAGCATACCTCTAGTAACTAGGATTTTGTAACGATATTTTAATAACGTTATGTAATCATATTCGAGTAGTTACAATGCATTCAGTATCAAACAATTACATAAGCCACTGTATTATAACACAATCACAAGATTATTTTAAATATTGTTTAGAGAACTCACTTTAACGCTGCTCTATTAAAGTTTTAACGACATACTTTGAATCTACTTCTTCAAAAAAATAAAAAACTCAAATAATTTCCTGAATCATCTTCCCAGGGTTCCCAAGGTAATAATCAAATTCTAATCCGAAACTACTACTTAAAAAAACGTAACACAGCCTGTACATATCCAACTGCTGGGCATAGGCCTCTTCTCCTATTAGGGAGAAACTACTACTTAGATTGCCTAAAAAAACGAGTTTTTGTTTTGAAGTATTTTTGCTAATTTTTAATTTATTTCTCATCATTTCAATATTATGATATGAGTACCAAAAAAATACTTATTATTATTAAATTATTCCATGGTCACACCAGCATGGCAGGAAAATTGACATAAATTAATCGATATCACAAATTGTCACACGTTTCCTTCACCTATAGTGTACCTTCTTTATTTTCAACTGTAAAAATGTTTCCTACTGACACGAGGACTCTTATGATAAACTTTTTATTTGTTACGGAAACAAAAGCGCTAATTATTGTAATTGTCGTACAATATATCTTGTCTGTTTCGAACACGCACATTCTACTACATAAAAATACGTAATTTTGTGACTATTTATAGAATTATCTCGAAAATATACCAGTTAGGTCCTAATTGATATTCCGGTTTTCACTAATGATTTATATCTATATCTCGCAGCCGTGAATACGACTAAGTTTCCTCAAGACAATCGTATATTAAAGCGTCCAATATCTCATAAAAGACATCAACTTACAGTTTATCTTATTAGTTCTTTAATAAACGTTTTTTGTATATACATTTTCTTTTTCTTTCTTTTTGATATTTAAATTTTGAAAACATGTTCAACCAAGTCAAAAATGTCATGGGGGCTTAGGGGTAGGACAGACAAGTAGATAGATGAAGACTTAGACCTAGCAGTAGATAGATGAAGTCTGGTTTATTGTTTCGGCGCTTGTCGGTTTCTAATACTAAACATTTAATAATTTACCGTCCGTATAATTTATATTTCACTCTATTACGTAATTCTTATATTCAAATCTTAATTTGTTTCATAATTTGTGGTTAAGCAAAAATTAAAAACAAAATATTACTGTGACGTAGAAGCGGAAGCCTAACTTAATTTTTTTCTCACTTATGTATCCACATTCAAAATGAACGTTGTAATGAAACCTGCATACAGCAGAAGAAATTCTGTCATACGTACATATATCCACAACCCTCAGAAGATCAACGTGGTGGATTAAGCTCCACTGCTACTTCTTCTTCTACTTTTTATTTGAAGAGCCTTTGCTCAGCTATGGAACATTTTCCGGCTGTTGCTTTACTTTTACTTTTTATTCTCCCTGTGAGAAGCGTTATCTTTGGACAAGGCCCTCAGCAATCATAGTTTTCAGGTACCAGGTACATGTAAACATTTTGGCCATGTGCCTTAAAATTATGATAATGTGACTTTGAAATTGCTTGAGGAAGTTTTATTTTATTATTATTTATTTTCATACCATAGAAATTGGTTCAGTGTTTCAGGTGTGATTGCTATCACATTAATAATAATATTAGTATGTCAATTGTAGACTTGTACAGTTATTAACTTGACAAAATTCCCCATGTACGTTTTTTCGCGACTTATTCACAAAAAGAGAAATAAACAAAACAAACCGGGGCTGCGATAAAAAAATTGAAGTTTTTGGTGATAATGTTTGAATTTGTACATGGGTTGTTCTTCTTTTTTACCTACATAAAGGTGTCTTCATCAGTAAAAAAAATATATAATCAAAAATTATCCGTAGTATTTTATTACTCGTGTTTTAATATGTACTGTACTAAAAATGTAACGGCTATACACATTTACGATAAATAATAATTTATATTTTTATAGAAAAAAATACGTTACAGAATCGTTAATTCGCGTGACAGAAGTGTATCTCATACAAATCACAGCTGTCTCCCGCTACCTGGGCTTGTGTGTAATTCATAATGGTACGAAAATATGTAAAGACAGTAGCAAATATAAAAGTATTTTTTAATGTTAAAAGATATAGTCCATTTTGTAATGGTAATTAAAATTTTTTGACGTGTTTAGTAAAAAAATAAAAAAAATCTTATAATCTCGTCTCTCACTACAGACTGTTTTAGTAGGTACATTCGGTCACGTGTTTTATTATTTGAACGACGCATATACGCGTCTCGCTTTTGCCGCAGTCCATTGGATATTTAGTCCTCCCTCCCTCTCGCCGCCATTACGTCTCTAGGACCGAGAATTGGCGCGTTAGTCGCCCGGAATCTGTGTGTGGAGGTGCGTGTGTTTATTCGATGACAACTTCGTCACGTAAGTATTGGACAAAAATTTATCAATTACAGTTACTTCTTATTGTTTAACTTTTGCGTTATAAGAAACCCGTTCATGCAAACCTATTAGATTTGTATTTTGTGGTAGCGTTTATATATTATCGAGTTTGTAAGTAAGATTTACCCCTCTGTCACGCTACTACTCCGTCACAGAAAAATTGTGACAGAGTAGTAAAGTATGTGACGGAGGGGTAAAAATACTTGCAAAGAATATAATATCCATATTATCTCATATAAAATAAGAATCTGTTGAAATAGGGCCAGTAGTTATTATGGCAACTACATATTTCGAAATAAAGTTTATGAAATGTTTACATACTTATTTACATATTTTCTTTTTCAGGATATTATCATGGCGAAAAAGAAGGCATTAACAGCAGCAGAAAGACAACGGCGTTGCCGTGAGAAACGAAAAAATGATCCAGAAAAGGTAGCTGAAGTGAAACGCAAAGATCTCGAGAGATATCATAATCGTAAAAAGCTTGTGGCTGATATGACCGTAAGAGAACATCGTATAATGAAGAGAAAATGGCAACAAGGAAATAAAAAAAGAAAGGAGAAAAAACAGTTGCTTGAAAACGTACTGTTGAACACGCCGGCTCCATCGCCAATACCAGTAGATCCACAAATGCGTCCGTATTCTGCAACACCAACTAATTCAGAAGTATCTAGCTCAAGGGGGAGGAAGAGAGTGAAAAGAGATAGAACAAAGTTATACAGAGAGAATACTAGATTACAAGATAAAATAGAAGAATTAGAGAAGAAAGTTCGAAAATACAAGCAAAGATTGCACAGAAAATCCAAAAACGATAGCAAAGATGAAAATAATAGTAAGAATGAAAACAAATATAGTGTCCTTTCCAATGCCATTAAAGAACGATACCAAACTGTTAAAAGCCATAAAGAAAAACGCCTTATCCAATCTTTACTTCAAACACGCATTACAAAAGAATCTAGAATGCAGACTCAATTAGTAAGAGACACCTTAGGTGTAGACAGACCTTTAAGGTATAAGAGCGTTCTGCCACAAAAAACTGATCTTGTACAGAAAATTCATCAGTTCTTTTTGCGTGATGATGTAACGAGGGCTACAGCTGGGAAGAAAGAGACTGTGACGCACAGAAAAATCAAAATGCAAAAAAGATTTTTATTGGATTCCATGAGAAACCTGTACAAAGCTTTTTTAAGAGAAAATAGCGGCGTTAAATGTCACTACAGCTACTTTACAAAACATAGACCTTTTTACGTAAAACCACCTACTGTCGATGGAAGGGACACTTGTTTATGCAAGTTACATGCAAATATGACCTATGTTGTCAATGTTTTACATAGGAATAAAGTGATTATGCAAAAAGATACGAATGCAGTCCTGGAAACACTAGTATGTTCTGTTAATTCGGAATCATGTATGAAAGGAGTTTGTTCTGAGTGCAAGAAGCGGTCTATAAATTATGATAAAACTAATCTAAAAGCTATTGTAGACTTACGACAATGGGCAAGAAAAAGTGAAGTTGTAGAAAAATTGGGGAAAAAAGTGAAGATCACAAAAAATGTACCAGTTACTGAAAAGCTTCCACTCGAAGAAGTGATTCAAAAATTTGAGAACATCCTCCAAACTTTCAAAACTCATATCTACAATATAAAACATCAGTATAAAGCTTATCGACAGTGCATCGATGGTTTAACAGAGACTGAAGTAGCCTTGCACATAGATTTTAGTGAGAACTATGCCTGCAAGTACCACTCCGAAGTCCAGTCACATCATTTTGGTGGTTCTCGTAAACAAGTGACCCTGCATACAGCTGTGATGTACCATTTTTCTGCTGAAGCACAAACAAAACATGTAACTTCATACTGCACTGTGTCGTCTAATCAGAACCATGGGCCTTCTGCCATCTGGGCTCACCTTCATCCAATTCTCTCTGAAGTTCAAACAAATCATCCAACTGTAACAACTGTACATTTTTTTTCCGATGGACCAGCTACCCAGTATAAGCAAAAGATTAACTTTTACCTGATGGCGTACCGGTTTTTTGAACAATACAACTTTCGTAAAATATCTTGGAATTTTTTTGAATCAGGACATGGAAAGGGAGCTGCTGATGGTATTGGGGGAACCTTGAAACGCCAAGCTGATGCTATTGTAGCAAGAGGCAAAGATATCGGAGATGCGTTAGAATTCTTTTCCTCCCTTCAAGATATCAGCAAAATTAAATTGTTTTTGGTGGCAGACAAAGACATAGACAACGTAGCATCGACTATACCAAGCAATATTTTACCCCTGAAAGGAACCATGCTAATCCACCAACTGTTCTCAGAAACTCGTGGAATCTTAAACTATAGGGTTCTGAGTTGTTTTTGTGAACAATTCTGTTCATGTCACGTTCCTAAAACTTATTTACCTCTGCCTGAAACAGAATCCAACATTGACAATATTTTAGACCTGTTGTTTCCTAACGATAAAGAATACGTTGCAATTAACGAAGTGGAAGATTTGTCGCTCACTGATATTACAAACAAAATTGGGATGCCTCGCAAAAGATTTTATCATATTGTGTATAGCCCGGATGAATTATCTGATGAAGATCAGCCATTGGCCACGTATAAAAACAAAGATTCCTCTAATCCAACTGCCGTTTCGAGTACTTCTTATGAAACACTTCACCTTGAGGACATTCATCCAAGGAATATAGAAGACGGTGTACATGTACTCGTTAAAGTAAAAAGTGAAAGGAATGTTCAATACACATACGCTGGAGTAGCAAAAAGTAACGTTGATGAAGAAGGCGATGTTCTGGTGATGTTCCTGAAAACAGTCGACGATTCTGGAAGATTGTTTAAATTAGTGGAGAATGACTTATCCGACGTTCCGTATGAGGATTTGATAAAGATTCTACCAAATCCGAAGGTAGTTAAAAGAGGAAAAAGAAGCTTCTTTGAATTTGACGAGCCTTTGCCAGTGTTCGAAAAGTAAGACTGATTAGGATTAGTGTGACTTGTGGAGAAAGTAATTTGTTGTTGATGATTATTATTTTATTTTAATTTTTCAGTCAAGTTAGACTTTTTTATTTTTATTTAGTTAAGACAACTTAGAAGTCTTATAATTTAACTACACTTTAATACGGATCTCTAATTACAAAGGTTCTGCAATGTGATTTTATTAGTAAGTAAGTATATCGGCTTTAAGAAAACTGAAGACTGTTGAATATTTAATTATTTTAAAGAAGTAATAAATGATTCTAAATAAGTACATTTTAAAACTGGTTTTATTCCAAAATACAACCTCATGTTTTATAGAATAACAACTCTGTCACATACTCTACCACTCTGTCACGATAATGTCTCCTGGTTTTAAAATGTTTAAAGCCATTTTTATATTTTGTTATGAATAGTACAATTTCGAAAAAGATATATTGAAAATAGTTAACTATAATATGGTCTACGACATTATTATTTCTGTGCTAGAAGTGGTTTAAATTGAATTATAGTGAAAATATACTTCAAACTAGCTGCAATTGTGACAGAGTGGTATACAATTAAAAATATATAATAATTATTATATACAGAACTAACTGCTTTGTAAGTTTTCTTAAAGGCCCATTGGATTATTATTGTAAACAATAATTTACAACTTATCTGAGTTAAACTATTTGGTAAAAAAAAAATAAAAGATATTGTGACGGAGGTGTACAATTATCAGCCCAATCCATCTTTAAGACCTTGAAAATCTTATAAAAATTTGTAAACTTCACGGCCAGCAACTTTTTCAGATAGAGTAGATATTCAGCAGTCACAAAACATATAAGATTTGACTAGAAAGCGTTAAAATTTTTTTTGGAAATTTAAGTAAAAATTTTAACATCATGTAGGTTAAAAAAAAGAATGACCCTTATGCAATTGCGTAATTGTGTAGTGGAGCAATTAATTTATGCGCCTAACGCAATCTTTATACCTATATGCACGCATCGCCTGCTATCACTACTTTAGGTTGTCATAACATTTTTGTTACATGTAAAGAATTGTCGATCATAATTTTATTCGGTTAAAGGTCGTTGTCCGATGAACTTGGCCGCTTGGTACGGGCGTTATTTTTTTTTATTTTGAACAGAAAAATCTCGACAGACAACCGGGCGGTATTTTAATACTGTTAAAAATACGTGATATTATGGTAATTTGTTAATGTTTGTCTCTTGAGATTTTGCACAAAAAAAGTCCGATGTTTTCTTTCCTGCGTAAATTTTTACTGTCACTACTGTACTGCCATAAATATTAATCATTTGTCGTTGTACATTCAGCGAATAAACATTTTAGAACTTTTAGCTGAAACTGACTCTAAACCTTTAGGTATTAAAAACGGACACTCTCTAGTTAATTAAGTAAAATATAATTGTATCTCTTCTTCATTAGGAATAAAATATACGTGTACCTACTACCTAATTTGCTATAAAATTATTTATTTCATAAACATTATAAAAATTCGAAATTGAACAAAACAATAGAATTCCTGATTAAATTCGTAAGCTTTTGTTCGATATCGCTCCCATAGCCACGTAGTACGGGGCGAAAGGATTTTAACGGCTATTGTGAGGATGTTGTGAACAAAGGGGGCACTAGGTAACAATGACAAAGCTTGCAAGCTTCAGAAGTGGGCTTATATTGTTTTGTTGTAATGTGTGACATTATTTTAATTTTAAATCCATTACTTTTGTCCTCAACTTCACCGTAAAAATGTTGACTACTGAATTGATATCTTCGTGTAGTATGACCGGTTCAGTAAGATGTGAAAGTTAAGTGTACAAACAAACACATTTATATAATAATTTTACATATTTAATAGTGTTGATTATTTAAACTTTGGATACGAGCGTCAGTTTTTTTAATCTTGTGACAAGTAACTTTAAATTTAAAAAATCGAATATCAGGATCAATTGATCATACTTCGAATAGGTAAATAATTTTAAAACGAAACACATACATAGATACATAATACCCATATTGGCAATTAATTGTAAGCGACAGTCCAGTCAGACTTTGGGTGTACTCAACCGACTGCATAAGGTTTCTCCAATCAAGGGGGCTCGAAAATGCCCGACGTATTGCGAAATTCTTGGAATTTGCCCTTTTTATTTCTCGGAAATGAACTTTTTCGCCATTAAGTGCCTAATTCCGAGGAAGAGCGTAATCCGAGAGGAATCCCCATAATGGCTTTAAGTACTTTTACACAACTGCTGAAATTGTCAGATCTGTAAGTGTTAATTTTGCTGAAACTGTAAGTATAGAGTTTTTGTACGTTTGTAAAGTGTAGTCGTATTTTATCCTTACTTATATTATGTAGAATCACTTATTCTACTTTTAAGTCGGAAAATGAAATTGATGATTTGTTTATTTACTCCTAAAACGGGTGCAATGAAATTTCGACAGAAAATAGATTTGAAAAAGAAGCTCGTATTAAATTAGGGGATATTTTATCCCGAAAAGCTTTCGGATATCTTGATTTCTACACAGACGTGAACGATTTCCAGTCGGGCGTAGCCGCGGACTAAAACTTTAAAACATTAGGTAGGTAGTAAGGTATGTTATATTGCATTGAAAGTTTTAATTATTTTATCTAATTAAAATATGTGTGGGATGCCTAGAGTAAGTAAGTACTAAGTAAGTAAGCTAGGTCAAATCGTGTTTCAAGTAGGTTGCATAATTTTATTGAATACATTTTAATACGAAATTTTACTAACAG
>DVWM01000531.1:0-10191 GCA_018235105.1 Junonia coenia | reverse complement strand
ACATGTCCGAAATCACAAGGCGCGAGCGAACTTTCACAGCTTAATGATAACTAACTGCTCTGATGAATGATTCTTCTCACAACTAAAAAGATTAAATTATTGGTCAAATGTGTTTCGAGCCACGCACATGAAGGGTTCCGTAGTTTTGATCAAAATATAATAGGCACATACGTTGATTAAATTTTTAAAATTACTACTAGATACTATCATGATTTTTTTCACATTTTTAGAAGCAGCAATTTTGTGGGTAGAGGAGGGGACGTTTGACACTAATGGCTAAAGTATTGACAAATGTAACGAAATAAGTACTTTAAAGGTTCAATTTTTGAGCTTTTTTTAAAAAAATAACTAAATAGATTTTGAAATAACGGAAAATCTTTTGACATGGACAGGGCTAATCATATAAATTCATTTCATTTGACCTAAGTGAAACAAGTCTTTTTTTTCAAATTCGTATTATAAATAGCTGTTATCATCATTTATTCTATCCACATGGCCACAGTGCTAATCATTAAAATAAACGCCCCTTTGACACAGCTTATATGACACGTTAAACCAAAAAGCTAAGTTTGGCCGCAGTCTGCAGTTATTATCCGATAGGACATGCAGGGACAATGTCCAAATTACTGTATCGTGGTATTATTTTATTTACGTGTTTTCTATTTTTGAATTGTGAAGTGTACAACGAGAGACCTAAGATCAAAGTTTCAGATGGTGATCTTATATTTGAACCAGCATACGACAAAAGTATTTATTTAAAACCAAATGGACCTAAGTCTACAATATTTTTTGCTGATTTAGACTACAAAAACTTAAGTAACGTTACAAGAGTTAATCAAAACAATTTACCTTTCTCAAGTGATGACAGACAAACCTACCCAAGCCTACCCGACGAGTTGCTTAAAAGAATTGAAAAACTTGAGTCTCTCACCGCTACTTTAACAAGTGAATTTAATCTGAATATCACGCGATTAACTCGTCGAATTAATCGTCTGAGCACCAGAGTGCTAACTTTAGTTAACAACAAAAAGAAAAACGAGTGTCAATCCCAACCTTGTCAGAATGGAGGAACTTGTTTAAATTTGGTAAACAGCTACCACTGTCTCTGTCCCTCCAATTGGAAAGGAGCTAACTGTGATGAAGATGTAAATGAATGTCATAACTTCGCCGGCACTGATTTAGGTTGTCAAAATGGAGCAACTTGTATTAATACACCCGGTTCTTATCAATGTATATGTAAACCAGGTTGGTATGGGATTGACTGTACAAGAACGGCTAAAAACTGTTCACAAGGTGATTTTGAAATGTGTGGTCATGGAATATGTATAGAATCAGGACAGGGAATCAAATGTCTTTGCAATCAAGGTTGGAAAACAAACGGAAAAGATATCGCTTGTTTGACGGATGTAAATGAATGTGAATCTGGACAAGGTGTCAAATGTTCAGTAAATCCAAGAGTAGAGTGTATTAATTTACCTGGCTCGTTTCGATGTGAAGCGTGCCCAACGGGCTACGAAGGTGATGGATTTGCTTGTTACGATATTGATGAATGTTTAACGATAACGAATGGCGGATGTAGCACTAGCCCAATGGTTTCTTGTCATAACACTATTGGCTCTCGCATATGCGGTTCTTGCCCACCAGGCTATCAAGGTGACGGAATTACATGTACTTGGAGAGGGTCTTGTTCAATGAATCGTGGCGGTTGCCATCCGTCTGCACAATGTATCGATAACCCAGCACTCGGAGGAGTTACACAATGCAAGTGCCCACTTGGAATGGAAGGTGATGGAATCGGTTTACAAGGATGTTATGTTTTAGCAATTGATAATACCACTCAACGATGTGAAAATAATCCATGCGGAGCTCATGGTCATTGTCACCCACTTCGTAATGGCTACACGTGCATTTGTTATCAAGGTTATGGTGGCGCTTACTGCGAGAAAGAAAACAATTTCTGCACTAATAACCCATGTCACAATGGAGGTACATGCAGGCTTGATGACAGGTTATCAAAGGGATTCAGATGTGAGTGCAATGCTTTATATTCTGGTGATCTTTGTCAAGTTCATTCACAACCTTGTGGTGGGGTTCTTGATCACGAAGAAGGTAGTATTATCTACCCAACGTCTAATACAACATATGGTCATAATTCCAGATGTGCTTGGGTTATTCATACAGCTCCAGATAAAGTTATTAATGTAACATTTAGTAAGTTTAATTTAGAATACCATTCTGACTGTCGCTATGATTTTGTACAAATCCATGATGGTAGAAGTTCTGCTAGTCAATTAATAGGTAGATTTTGTGGTAATACCTTTCCAAAAGGTGGGAATATCATTTCAAGTCATAATACTCTTTATTTTTGGTTTAGGTCAGATCAGTCGGTTGCCAAAGATGGGTTTGCTTTACATTGGACTAGTATACCACCGGTTTGTGGGGGGGAAATAAACGCAACGACACATGGTCATATACGTTCACCAGGTTCTCCTGGCAATTATCCACCAAATCGTGATTGCTATTGGCATTTATCAACAACGTTAGGCAAAAGAATACAATTACACTTTTTTGAACTTGATATAGAAGAACATGTGAATTGCAGTTTTGATTTCTTAGCTATTTACGATGGTAGTCGAACAGTAGACCCACTTATAAGTCAATATTGTAATTCAACCCAACCAGCACCAATACAATCAGCAGGATCTGATATGCTTATACATTTTCATTCTGATGGATATGGCGACGGTAAAGGTTTTCAAATAACATATGCACCTATCGAAGGAGTTCCTGGATGTGGTGGCTTCTTTACAAATGATAAAGGAGAAATAACTTCACCTTCATTCAATGGTGCTTATTTGAATAATCTGCTTTGTGAATACAAAATAAAAACAAGTTCAGGTACAAGGATTCGTATCGATTTCAAATCTTTTAGTTTGGAAAGATCTCTCAGGTGCAAATACGATTTTTTGAAGATCTATGATGGTCCGTCCTCAGATTCACGCCTCGTTGGAAAATTTTGTGGCACTAATCATCCAAAAACTTATACATCTTCTTCAAATAGTCTTTATATTATATTTAAAAGCGATCATACTACATCATCTGGAGGTTTCAAAATAACTTACGAATCAATTTGCTTAGAAACAATTACAGGAGATAGTGGAATTATTAAAACTCCCGGATATCCTCTAAATTACCAAAAACAAATTATCTGTGATTATATTATTAGCACTACACCTGGGAAAGCGATAATCTTAACATTTCAAGATTTTGATATTGAAGATAATAGATACTATAATTGTCAATATGATTATGTTGAAATTAGGGATGGACCGTCTATGAATTCCACTTCAATGGGTAGATATTGTGGTGGTTCTGAATTTACTCCACCTACTCAATCATCTACTCATAATTACATGTTTATTAGATTGAAATCAGATATCAGTGTAACAGGGCGTGGGTTTTACGCTAACTTCACAACGATAAACACAGAATGTGGAGGAATCTATAGAGAAAATACAGGCATTATTAACCACCCTTCTGACGATAAAGAACGATATTCTAATAGTCAAACGTGTACATGGATGTTAATCGCTCCAGAAGGAATGCATATTAAGTTAACATGGAATAGGTTTGAACTCGAAAATATGCCATCATGCAATAGTGATTATGTTCTAATTAGTGAAATCGATGAAAACAACGACAACAACACTTTAGGCAAATATTGTGGAAGTACATTACCGCCGGCATTAACTACATCCTCAAATCGCCTCATGATAAAGTTTGTGTCAGATATTAGTATTCGGTTAAATGGTTTTTCACTATCGTATACATTTTTAGATGAGAAAACACACTGTGGAGGGCTCTATGTAAAATCCCATGGTTTTATATATTCTCCAGGGTGGCCTCAGAATTACGAGTCAAATCGTGATTGCACTTGGACAATAACTGTTCCGTTTGGTCAACAAATTATGCTTAATATAACTGATTTCGATTTAGAGCGACCCTTACGAAATAGTTGCGATTTAGGTGATTATTTGGCAATAAGAGACGGTTCCTCTGAAAATGCACCTTTAATAGATAAATTTTGTGGATATTTTAAATCCAAACGTATAATTTCTACGGCTAATAGTGTTTACATACAATTTCATTCTGATTTTTACTTAAGTGGTAGTGGATTTAAAATTGAATGGGACGGAACTATACGAGGTTGTGGTGGAGTATTAAGTAATGCCCATGGCTCAATAGCATCACCAAATTATCCTCAGGAGTATAATGAAAATGCAGAGTGCTTTTATCGGATCGTAACTAGCAGTGGCTCAAAAATTAGAATATCATTTATAGAATTAGATTTAGAACGAACACAAGACTGTAAAGACGACTATGTAGAAATATTCGATGGAAGAGATAGCAATGCTTTTAGTTTTGGAAAACGTTGTTATAAATCTTCTAAAACAGATATTATCGAGACGTCTAGTAATTACGCATTTATTAAATTTAGATCAGATATTTTCATAAGCGGTAAAGGTTTTCTTCTTAATTATAATACAATATGTAATAATAATATAAGTGGCAGTTATGGTGTCATAGAAAGTCCGGGCTATCCTGATAATTATCCATTAAATATTAACTGTCTATGGACAATTACTGTTCCGAAAGGCAACAAAATTAACGTTACGTTTACAAAGTTTGACATATTTCGATCGTTTAGTCCATATCGCCCATGGATTCCACATCGTCCATATCGTCCGATGTACATAATCCAACGTAATTGTGACGTAGCTTATTTACAATTCAAAGAAACTTTGAATAAAAACTTTTCTGCCAAGATGTGCGGTAATTCGCTGCCACAAGCAATAAGTACTAAAAGTAATTCACTACAAATTAATTTTGTTTCGGGAAATACTTTCCCTCGAACTGGTTTTCGTTTAGAGTGGATTAGTTATGGATGTGGCGGTCATATTCAAAAACCTTTCGGTAGTCTATCAATGGATCATAATGTTAATTTAATGAACGACATAGAATGCGAATGGATTATTGAAACACCTATAGGGACAGCTGTATCGATTACATTTTCGGAAATTTACATGACTGATTCTCAAAATTGTTCTACGGATGCTGTAGAAGTTTATAATGGCCAGAGCACAGCTTTCCCACTAATAACGAAAATTTGTCATCGAGATAAAACTAGTACTACTGTTCGAGCAAGTTCTAACTTTTTACTTGTTAGATTAGTAAAACAGTCTTCCTTACGGAATATATACTTTAATTCACATTTTGATTCTTCTAAGAAAGGCTGTGGTGGTGAAATAAATGCTCCATCAGGTTTAATTTACTCAAAAAATTATCCTAAAAATTACGAAGACAACCTGGACTGCGTGTGGTTGATATCAGTGCCGAAATATCACAGAATTGAGTTAAATTTCATGAGTTTTGATTTATACTCTACAGAAGATAACGATTGCGGCGATTCGATAAAAATTTACGATAATTTTGATTATAATTATTCTAATTATACGTCATTAATTTGTCCAAAAACAAACAAAACTCAATTTTTATCAGATCATTCAACTATTAAATTACAATTTCAAACGGATGCCTTCGGAAATGCAAAAGGATTTAAAGCAAATTTTACTATGACATGTGGAGCTATAATTACCGCAAAATCAGATGGAATTATTTCTAACACTCAGTTTATAAATAACAACAATAAAAATTGTACTTGGATTATACTTGCACCAAATCCAAATGAAAAAGTAAAACTAACAATTCAACACATGTCATTACCCAAGAACACAGATGTTATAACTAATCGTAACTGTCCTTCTTCGTATCTTAGAGTGCTTGATGGTAACGATAACAAAGCGCCCTTAATCGATGAATTTTGTGGCCGGAAAGTCCCACCTACAATTATAAGTCATGGCAGTGCTTTAACAATCATATTAGGTTCATATACAGATATCATAAAAGGACAATTTTTAGCACACTATTCAGTTTTAACGAATTCATGTGGTGGCAAACTGTCATCTGAAGAAGGTTCTATTGCTTCGCCAAATTATCCACTCTCGTATCCAAATAATGCTAATTGCGAATGGCTGTTGACCACATCTCCTGGCAATAGGGTTTACATAACATTTGAAAACTTTGATTTAAATTATTCTGAAAATTGCAACGAAGATTATTTAGAGATAAGAGAAAATGATGGAGGAGGTGAGTTACTCGGAGTTTACTGTGGACAAGACATTCCTGTTAATACCACAACCGGAACAAAATTGTATATTAAATTCCATAGTGATAACAAAGAAACTGGTCGAGGATTTGTCCTCCACTATGGATTCCTTCATGGAAATGAAATCACTGGACTTAATAACGGGGAAATAGCTTCACCTTTATATCCTTTTCCATATGAAGGCCAAGGTGAATATAGTTGGCGAGTTATCACTGAAAGTACAAGTGTTATTTCTATAATAATTGATCAATTAGAAATACATACAACGAGTGAGATTTGTAGTAGTAAATTACTTATTTATGACGGCTATGATGAGGAGGCTCCAATTTTACAAGAGTTATGTGGAATACTAAAAAGAGAAAGTAAAAATTTCAAGACTAGTTCCAACGTCATTTATTTAAAACTTATATTAGACGAGAACAATTTTGGTTCAGTATTTCATATCCATTGGGGACAATCAAACAAAGATATTACAGACAAAAGTAGTAAAATAAATTGTGGATTTAACCAAACTCAAATAGTGTCTCCTAACAGTGATTTAACCTTCAATTCGCCAAATTACCCAAATGACTATAATAGGGGAAAACCGGGAGACTTGCCCAGGTGGGAGAGTTGAGCCACCTTTCAAAATTGTACTTAAATTTAACGCGAACGAAACGTCAAAGCGTTCATTGGTCACACGCAAGAGGCCAATCATAAGTCTGCAGCCATTTTGCACCATAGCAGTGTTTTTCGTCAGTTACAATTTAAAACGTGTTTTTGTTGCTACGGTGTATATTTTTTTGTTTTAAGTAGATTTGTGATTGCTGCCGTATTTATTGAGGTAGGTATTGTATGTTGCTATTATTATATTGCCAGACAAATGTAGTTTGACTTATGCCAAGTGTTTTTTCTCGACGACCGTTTGTTTTTTTTTTTCATAACCTCAATGGAGAATTAGTGTGAGCGGGAGAGTTGAACCAGGGTGGTTGCGGGAGACTTGCTCAGTGGTTCATATCTTCCTGTGCATGGCGATTGTACTTAATTTTGTTTAACTGATTTTTTTTCTGTTTTAATATAATTTATTGTTTTTGCAGTGCCAACTTGTACCATGCCTTTTCAATACAAGTCTCCTGAAAAAGCACGCAAACGAAATAAACACACAAAATTAGAGTTACAAAATGCCATAGATGAAATTAAGGGAGGCGCTTCTATTAGACGAACTACAAATAAATATGGCATCGATAGAAGTACTTTGAGACTGTACAAATTAAATGTAGATAAAATTTATAAATTTAAAGAAAAAAGTAGTCAATATAAAAAATCACAGGTATTTACAACAGCCGAAGAAAAGCTTCTTGTCAATTATTTGTTGACATGCAGTAAAATGCATTATGGTTTAACAAAAAAACAATAGTTAATATTAAAAACACTGCTAAAGTTGATATAAAAAGTTAATATTGTGGTTTTGTTTATTTGGGAACAATTTTACAAAAAAATGTTAAGTTAATTATATATTTTTTTAATGACAGTATTAAAAACAAAAAACAAAAACAAGTTTATAAGTTAAGATAATAAAACTATAATTGATGTTGAAAATAATTTTTATTTCCCACAAAAATAATATGGTCAACTCTCCCCATACCCCGGTTCAAGTGTCCCTGCTGGTGGGGAGACTTGACTCATTTCTCATTTTTTTGTAAAATGCCAATAAAAATTTACCTATATATTTATTAGCAATAAAATTAGGCACAAATGTACCTACTAAAGTAAGGCATAGCATAAGTGTATAATCGATTTTCTAAACCCAATAAGTAAGTAATTATGATATTATATATTAAAAGTGGTTCAACTCTCCCGGACTTCCCCTAAGACTTAAATATGAATGATATTGATATAAAAATTTTATTAAAAAATGTAACAATTCTAATATTAAGTTACGCAAAATATTAGTAAAAATTGCCAACAGCTCCACCTAGGCAAATTGTTATTTTTCAAAGTACCTTATTGTCACAGAAATAAGAGACAAGATTCGCAACGACAGTAGCCCGGGGACAATATTCGTTACCAATAACAGTGTGCTTGAATTAGTACAGATGGCGCAACTCAGTTTGATTTCACCAAGACAATGCATCTTTTCAATATCCGTTCATTCTTGTAATTTGTAATAATTATTGCGTATCCCCCGAATAGTAACTGACCGACAACCCAGCCGAGATAAACACTAATCTATTACTATAATTGGCTATATGAGCAGACCACCCTCGACCGCTTATTCGAAGTGGTAACGGACTCGCTTACATAACGAATGCTCATTGTGAATTCGATTCCCGGCCAGAGGCAAATTAATACTATCTGAACATCTGTATGTTGGTATAGTTTCTTCTCTTTTTTACTTATTATTTATTTAGTTTAAAGGTGTGGTATGTGGTATTATAATTAGATTGCAATATCATATTATGATATTGAAATGTAATTGATTATGTACTCAGTTTAATTCATAGGCGGATAAAAACGAAAAAAAATTGGGACTCAATGCCCCAAACTAATGCATTATTTGTATTTTCAATTTTCACCTATTGTTAATTTAAATAAGGTTTCATTAAAAAAAGAGATGCCACAGATGCGGTGTGATTTAAGGCTATAAATGTGTTCCTCGAGTTGAATGCTTAATTATATGATTAATTAATGCGGTGTGCGTGTATGAGTGTGAAGCTCATACTTATATTTTTCTACGGCCAAAGATATTTTACGGGCTAAACGATCAACTTGTTTAATTTTAATATTCTAATTCTAATATTTATGAAAATGTACCTGATGCAAAATTACGCTGAACAATAGCCTTTTATTTCGCCCTAATTATTATCATTTATTTAACTCTATCTTCCAGCCCAATAGTATTAAAATTTTAGATGATTAACTTTTAACGGTTAACTTTAACATCTGTTAAATTTTCGAAAATTTAAGACTACCGATTTTATTATTCAATTTTTTTAACAAATTAGCATCGGATTAACTTAGGGACAGCCCCTCCCCCCTCCACTAACTCTCATATACCTATGGATAACAGTGGGGATGGTCTAATGGTGAGAACATGACGATATAGACCTATGATCGCGGCAGTGGCAAAGCAGAATTAAATTTTTGATGTCTAGCGCCGCAATCCATTATAATAATTCTCTAGAGCTTTTAGTGGTGACGAAAAAATATAATTCTGTGTAAAAGTCTCTGGACAATATCTAAACCATCAAAGCCCCTAGTGTCTTTGACCAATAACTCTCCTAACCGCGATTCTCTTATTCTGATCGCGAAGCCGTAGAGCGTAGACGATGGCCCATATCACGCACGCCTTTCGTTGCCTCTGGATAGCTTTTAACTTTAACCCTAGCTGTCATCGCTGAATTTTCAAGTGCTTTTTTTAATTCATCTCGTGCATGGCGATGAAGAAAAACTTCGTAAGGACACTTAGGAACGTGTGCCGGGAAAAATTCTGACACATGTAAGTCCACCAAGCCGCTGCAGAGCAGCGTGGTGTATTAACTATGCTCTTAATCTTCTTTGCGATAGTAAGAGATGGCATAATGCCATGTAAAAAGAAAAAAAATGCCATTTAGTATAGTAGTAGTAGTAGCAGTAGTAGAAGTAGAAGAAGACGTTCGATTTTATAATGGTCAGTAACAGTTGTAACTCATAGGATTTTACATATAGACAGATTAATAGATATTTTCTTAGGTTTTCGCGATTACGTTTATTTTATTATTTACAATTTATTTTTGATTATATTAGTTTACCCGTGACCACGATGGCTATGTGCTCTGTGTTCAAAACGCTGCGCGCTGGGATAATAAAATAATAATAAATATACGCAATGTTAATCCATTTAAAATATTTATATTTCTAATAACTAATATTGATGACTTTTGCACTCGGGTATTTTTCTCTTCATTAAAATTTTTATTTACTATATTAAAAAGAGATGGCTCTTT
>DVWM01000530.1:0-10196 GCA_018235105.1 Junonia coenia | reverse complement strand
ACTCTGGATTCGTGGCAGGCTTTTTTAAAATAATCTATTATCCTTTTAATGCTTATATAATATATATTTTTATGGTAATATTTAAATTTTATAGTTTTATACAAAATCTCCATACCTACATTATATAATATAGAAATATCTTGGCACATCAGATGTAAGGACACGTAGTTTATTTAATAAACAAAAGCAATAATACACCATTTTTAATTTAATTCTATAACACGATTATGATCAAGCGACTTAGGATAGAAAAACCAACTTAATATTAATGTTGCGTATCTATTTTCAATAAACATAATATATTAAATACACATCAAGACTTCACACTGTGGGATTAAAAAACATAATGATTTTTTCTTGTTGTGACATTAATCTTTATTCCCCGGCTACAGCTTCAGGGTGGTCTCCTAATGTGATAGAGAAGCTTGGAAGGTTTTAACGTTTAATTCTCTAATTTGATTAGATATCGGACATTCGGTCCTATATCCTTTTACGTATGCAAAGATTAAATTATCTTTGAAAGGCTACCCTTTTATGGATGGATGCTTTTTATATTTTGGTTAATACTACCTATATATTATTATGAAGTATATTTAACGTTTTTTATATAATATGTTCCGCAATAACACCAAGAACAATGCAGATAAAGTAAAGTTAAAAAAGTTAAAGAAAAACGCACTTTAATAAAACTCTGCTAAAAATTCAATTTTAAAATTAAAATTTTATCAAGTTTTTAAGGTAACAGCGTGAATTAATTAGGTTGCTAGTTTAACTCGAACTTTATCGGTGCTTTTAGAAGTTTATTGATTTTTTATATTAGAGAAAAGAGGTTGTGTGACTTAAACTAATACTCTAAGAGAAAAGTACCTATCAGGCGTGTTTTACATAATAGTTCAATAATTCCTTAACATTTTCACTAGCTTTATTAAATTGCAACACTTAATTTTTCATTTAGGTACAATAAAAATGGTTCCGCTAAAAATAATAGCAATAAAATATCAGATGATATAAGAACGGTACTTCTGAAATGTTAGCAAGATGCCCGCGCTCCAGTCGCGGTCCCTCCCTCGACTGTGCCTCATTGTATGCAAATCGCCGCGCCCGTCGCTGCCGCTACCAAATATTTCACGCCGAACCTTGCGACCGACAGCGACCGCCCAAATTACGCTTTCTACATTCACTCGCATCCATCCGGAACTAGCAGGCTGCTATAAATAGACCCAATAGCTTAAAAGCTGATTTTTTTGTACCGATTTTACATTTTACTAAGATAAGGACACCTAATTCCGAGGTGTTCGAAAAACGGCTTAATCTATCAATTCTTAAGTTCATTTTATTCTAGAAAGGCTTAATAGAATAAAAAATTTCTAGAATAAAAGAAATATCTTATGCAATTATTGATTAAGCTGTTTTTTCGAATACTTCGGAATTAAGTGCCTTTACCTTATATTGTCATGACTTGGCAGAGATAGCATGATATACTATCCTTAGATATAAACAGAGAATCTCACGGCAGTTACATTCGAGTGAGTTAATGAAGGACAGGAAGATGTATCGCTATAAACGCTTCCATAAGCATTATTCGCACCATGGGCTGCCAATTTGTCCCTTTCGTGTCACTGGTTTCGACGCGTGTACGTTCTCTAATGGACTTTCAGTCCACCACTCCAATACGATAAAAGCCGCTCATGTGTGTACAACTTATTAACACCTCCAACGACATATCGCTATCATGTCGCGTATTCGCATCAAAAGATAAATTGACTGTCAGAAAATCTCAACCATAGTATTGCTATTCAAATTCCGTAGTGTAATTTGTACCGTCACGTCTGAGCCCTAGCAGGCACGCCTGCAATTCCTCTCGACCGAGGCTTTACAACAACATAATATTACTCAACGATTCTCACCTTTCATTCAACATTTAGTGGCCGATGTCGAGCGCGGCCGCCTTTAAAGTTGAAATCTTAATAACACGTTTGTGTCACTCCTACACTCTCCGGACCACGGGTTGCTTGAATTTATGAATATTTAGCTCGTTGTAACTATTCCTTGAATACTTATGAGGGATCTTTGCAAAGTCAGCCTGAATGAACTTCGATTTCATTTGCATGTTCTTGACTCTCATTTTTGATTCATGATTTAAGTAATGCTCTTTTGTAATAAATCGCTCTCAGTTTTGTTGTAACACGTGTCTAATTCATTTGCCTACTTTTGCTTGAATTTATGATAAAAAATTCACAGAACATTTTTACTGCGTTAAAGGTGAAGACAATACCGAAACATTTCAATTAAACGCTATTTGTAGGCAAGTTGCAAATGAATGCTAATGTCGGCGAATGCTAATTTGTGGTGTTAGATAAGTGCTACTAAGTGTTAGAAACTGTAATTTAGTGGTTTAGTTGAAATGTTTTCGTTAATTAGAGACCGCGGTGTCGGGAGTACCCGGTACGGAGAGTGTGTGTGCAAATGAATTTCACTTATGTTTAACACATCGGGTTTACTTATTACGATGTTGTAAGGAAATGCTGCAACCTCTGAATATTCAAATTAACGAACAAATTAAAGAAAAATCTACGACCTTTATGACTCATTTGTTCTACAATCTACACGTTGTTAGTAAATATGTAATCAGTTTATGCAATTTTGAAGACAAATATTATTTATAATTATATTTTAATTTTCAACCTGTGTTTGGTTATTGTTTAAAATTCTAATGTAATATATTACGGGGGTGACGTTTGGACGTTTAAATCCATTTAGGACAGTGTGAAAGCGACCGGGGCCCGGGTGGATTAGAGTATGACATAGGATCTAACATGCAACGGCCGAGTAAGCTGGGCCGCAATAGCATAGAAATAAACCTATACTGGGTTAACAGATGAGTTGTTACGATTCTGTAAATTACTGTTTTGGAATTCGTGAATTCTTAAATTGTAATTTACAGATGTATTTGATGGTTAGATGAGTTTGTGTCTCTATGATTTTATTGTTACAATATTATATTATGCATACGTACCTACGTATTGATAAAATTAAATTTATAAGTTTAAGAGAATTCCCGACATGAAAACCTTTAAAAAGTAGAAAATTAAATCACTTTTATCATCAACATTAAATCATTTAATTACTAATATTTTGCTATACAATAACACAGACAGACAAATACAAACATAGAAACTTATAACATCTCTCTTTTTTGGTCGGGGGTTAAAAAGAGATTAACAGTATTATAATGTTAGTGTGTATTATATTGATGTTAGAATACAAATTTACAATAAGTTAGGTCCAGAATTAATACGTGTAATAACCATAAATATATTTTCTTAGTATAATAGATGTAATGATTGCATTTCAATTAAGCAATTATGCTACTGTAATTTACACTCATAAATAACGATATCGGTATGCTGTCGAATCAGGTATGTTTAGCATTATGAAGTTCCATTACAAGCTGTTCAATAGTGATTGCAGTGGGTGGGATAGATACAGTCGCATTTGCATAGCAAGGAACGTCTTTAATGACGTCAGGTAGATGGCGGGTTTTTGGAGACATGATTAAAAACGTTTGCCCAGACAATGTTGATAGTGAAAATTTCAAAGAAAACTGTAAATATATTTTCAATCAAAAGTTTAACAAAAATAATAGGTATATCGTTCGAATATTGTCTAACAATAACTTAAAATATGCCTACTCAATAAAATAAGAGTAGCAATTCAAATTTATTAATTAACTTGACTAGTAAATATATTTACTAGAATTTAGTGATAAGTTGATAACTGACTAAAATTTCATTAACGTTTCTGTAATAATAAAAGGATTATTTATATTTGACCCAGTTAGTATTCTGTTTAGATTATAATTTCCCTTGAGCCTAGGCTTACTAAGTCCTAATACTTTAGCCCGGGAAACTCTCAGAAATTTCAGCGAGCTTATTACGAACGTTTTGTTAGTTATTTGACTCAAATATTTCATCAGGTACTTAATTTCTTATTATTAAGTTTGATGGTTTGTTACAGTAAGTACCTATTAGACTCCTACCTAATAAAAGTAAAAGAGTGATTTGATTATTAGTCATAAAATATTACGTTAGAGCTTCAAACTCTTACAGGAGTTTGAAGCTCTAGCGTAATATTTTTCGTTAACTAGTTTAAGCTAGTAGATTATAAAACGGTTAGCGCCAAGTTGATCGTCAGTCGCTCATTCGGAAAAAAGCCATACTTTTCAGCTCCAGTCTATTAGTAGAGCGATGTCTCAACATGTTTTATGACCATTTAAAACTAGTGTTAAATTACTATTAAAATTAGTATACTATAAAATAAACCTGTGTATTAACTCGTGCTTTACAACAATTTATACAATACAATAAATGTCAATAATATAACGTGAAATATTTTATCATCACATACATTTACATTTTCGAAGCGTATATTTGTTTTCATTGTCTAAATGTTTGTTGTTTACATTTATTTAAATAGTAAACGAGTGATATTATTAATTGGCCAACAAATAACATTTTATTCGTTTTGATTTCAGGCAGGCGGTGTCATAGAGGCGTAACCACACATGTCCCCCAAAAATGATTCCGGTTAGTATTTTGAAAATTTTGAAAAAAGTCATTTTCGTAAAAATAAAAATAAAACAACGCAGTTTTTCCTTACTCACTTCGTTTCTGCTAAATTGTCACCCGTAAAATTCTTTCGGAGATGATTATTGTTTATTGTCAATCCGTTCTTAGTTCATTCTTATACCACGCCTAATAGAGATGTAACCATGTTTATCCCCCAAAAATAATTCAGTAAGAATATACGTACCTACTATTTTCTCTTTTGTTTTGTAAGCAAATCTTCTGAAAATAATTTGATTCATCAGTATAGATAACATTGAAATCATACTTTGACCTATTTAACCTTAGCGCATCAGTAAAACAATTAAACAGGCACCGTTTGTTTAATGCCAGTCACCCCTAGAAGTAATTACGTAAACATCTGCGTTAAGGCAGCTGGCGGACTTATTGCAAGGGTAATAAAGGAAGCAAACGCGTTTATAGAATACCAAGCACTTTTTACGCCCGTATTTAGTTCTAGACTATAATAGAACGTTTTTCAAGTTTTCATGCTCGTCATACCTTTTATGGGGAAAAAACGTTGCTTTTCGAACTTGTTATGGCGATGTTAGAAATTATTTGAATGGCTCGTTGTATATGGAAACGAATGCCTAACTTTGTTCTTTTTTTACCTTTCATGAAAATGGTAATAAGGTTGGTTTAGCGACAAAGACATTCTTTGCTGGCAACAATATGAAATTACTAGAAAGATGTTTGGGATAAAAATCACAAATATAAATACACTATTTATCTATTGAGAAGATTTGCTACTCGTTACTGTTGTTATCAGTCTGAGGTGTACTGTCATGTGCACACTTGCTAAAGTTTACTTCTTTCTATTATATTTTAATATCTTAGTAGTTGACGATCTTATAGACCTATATGTTTTTATTGATTAAAAATGTTAAGGTTAGCTTATGATTACTTAATCGCTTACTGAAAAACCAGTATAAAAATATAGGTATAGATTTCCTTAATTTACATAAATTTTGATTTATGTTTTATGAAATTTTCTTCCGATTAAAACATTCATATATACTTATAATATAATTTAAACCTATAATGTCTTCATAGACTTATTAATTATGCATATTACAAACTGCAGGTCCTGTTTGATGAGCCATTAATTTTTAATCGCGAGATAAACGCAGTAGTGCCTTCAAATCTCTGCGCTGTTTTAAGTGTGTAAAATTATTAAACATCTTACGTCGGATACCTGAATGTGCTGTAACTATGCCGCAACAAACTTGCCTTTTCCTTTAAACTAAATATTCTATACCTTATTCCAATGTGAAACGGTTTATTCTTAGCAGTAATGCTTAGTAAATAAGTTTGTTTTTCTAATCTTGGGTCGCCCTGACAGACGCTTCTATTCTGATGAACATATAGACAGCTGCCACCAGATGACAGTGATTACATTGAAATTTACATGATATCTTCCCTACAGGGTCTCAAATACATGATGAATATAGCAGAAAATGACTGGAAACTCGTTCGACCCTTTCTAGGGACAGTTTTGCATAGTAATGGTGTTCCAACCGGGATTTGACACACATAAACATCTTAGATGTTTATTGGAAGAACAAATTTGATATAATCTTGTCGTAGTAATAAGGTGAATGTTTATCATCAATGAAACAAGGAATGGCACTTAACTTTGATTGATAGAGTACAGAGAATATGAGTTTGTGGAATGTTCCCATTCCGATAATACACGGATAATAAAGACGCCTTGCACTATGTAGTGATATAAAATTGGTGGGTGCGTTTATGTGATAATCTTTTTTGATATTACTACGCAAAAATGCCGTAATAGTTTTGAAAGAGGAAAGAAATCAATAGCATCAATTTATTTATTATCATTATATCTCATTATTTCGATCATATGAAAGCAGTGTTATCGCATTTACTGGTAAAAACTAATTATGTTTAATTTGTATTCAGTTTTCTACTCATAGTATAAAAGCTTTTATTCCTATTTTACCTTCATAATAGTCCCGTTAAATACACTCCCATACACTTCCGTTCTATTTATATGAATGTGGGTTTATTAAATTCTTAATAATTAAATCCGTGTCGTACACACGAATTCCAAATTGTAATTGAAAAGCTAATGAGTACAAACTAAGACATTCACGGGTACGTACCTACGTATTATATCTATTTGTGTTTGTTGATGGTCTTTGATGAATAGAAGATAATCACCGAGCGTGCCCCTATTTATTATTCCTAATACGATGTGATATTTCTTGTTTTGCTACCACCATATTTGAAGAGACTTGTCGGTTGATATTTATACTAAGAACGGCTTAGAAATTTCTGCCTGTTTTATTTTATGATCCTAGATATAAGATCCTATTCGAAATAGATTTCATACCAAATAAGAAATTTCAATATTGCATACAAAGCTGACATACATGAATATTTCCAACTTCTTCATCTGAAATGTTTTCTGCATGCAATGAAAATGTTTTAAACTTTATTTTAACTCCTAACAAGCTGTATACGGCAGAAAATATAATAACGGTGCGAGGTAAAAGTTCCAATAATGTGATTTCACGCCAGTTTCCCGCTAGTGCATACAGGTGACGTCGGTACCAATAGTTATCTGGTCGTTAGGTTCCACTCCCCATCTTCTTGAAGTGCTTGTTGTTGAAATTTTACTTAAAACATGTAACTTTATCTTAAAATTAGACTATTTTTATTTAGACTTCTTCTTCTTCTTCTTCTTGTCCTGGTCTCACTTTATGCAGGATCGGTACAACACGTCCGTCTCATCCATCCTCGTCTGTCAGCCGACATTTCAACATTTATTTAGATTACAAAACATAAAAAATTAAATAATTACGTACGTAATTATTGCATTAGTGTCGAGTTTAATACAAAAATAAAGAAAAATATCGTTGCTTAACGCTCTCATTGCAATATTGAGATCAAAACAACAAATAGATCATAGAAGACTAACTAGAACACGACACAAAATGTCACGTTTTCAACGATTCTTGCAAAATAATGTCTTAAACAATATTATGTTCTGTTACGGTGAAAGGATCGACAACGGTTCGGTTATGTATTAAACGTTTTTAGTGTCTATTTTATTGGTAACTATAAATCTATCAATCATCAACGATTGGTAACGAAATACTTTTGTTTTTTTTTTTCAACATGATTTGTAAAGATATTGATGTAGTATAGAGTTTGAAAAGTTAATTAACATAGTGCTAATTTTTTAAATCTTTGTAAAATGTCTGGCATAATTCACGTGCAGAATATTTTAAAGGAAATTGTTTTAAGAAAAGCTGCATGTTTCGGATGGAATCAAGGACGGAGAACAATATTCAAAGCAAACTATACATTAAACTATAAATCCTTTTCGTTAAAACAAGAGACGATGCTTTAGTTAATTTACTTAATGGTTCTTATGTCAATAGAATTAATCATTTTGCTAATGTCATGTAGGATATTAAGCACATTAAGAGATTGAACTTTGAAAATACATGATAAAATATAGATATTCCATATTATTAAAATCCACGTGGATATAAATAATTCTATTACGAAGTACGAATCTATTCATATCCAAATTAACATTAAGCTAAAATGAAGAACGTATGTTGTACATGAAATATATGAAAAATGTGTTGTACATGAAAGTGTTATATGAAAATTTTTACTACAGAATCGGTTTTGATTAACCAAACTAAAACGAATTCAATTGAATCATGACGTATTTTAGATGCATGTATGTATTGTTGTATGTTTTTCTGTAATTAAAACCCATGTCAAACACCTCAGATTTTAAGCTTTATGCATTAAATACTGTCTAAGTATCTTCTAAATTATTGCTTACTCGGTTTACTTAAATAAAAGTTTATGTGAAGATTGAATATTTATTTCAATATAGAAGCGCTTATATTTTTCATTTCAGGAAATAACGAGAGTTTATCTGCGTTGCAATGAAATTATTTTATAAGCACTTCATTAACACGTGAAGTAGTCATAATATGCATAAATAAAATTTAATATCTAAACAAGATTTTGTGCGTCAAATCAAAGTCAAAATGTAATTTAAATGTTTTTAGTATCGAAATTATATATTGTATAGTAGTTGAAGTTGTCTAAATGTAAAACTACTTAATTACTCAGTTACGTTGCAACGACTACAAAACTTTGTAATTTTCTTCCAAGTTCTTCAGGAATAAGACAGAAAGATTAATAGCTTTAGTTTATATTGGTTTATTAAGAAACTATTTTGTGGCAATACCAAATACTTAGACATTTCGTAGACACTAAATGTCGTTACATTAGACAATATATAGTACTATTGCTTTTGGCCGCATCGTAGTATTACCAAAAGTAATGTGTATATTTCTGTGATTTTTATGACCAGTTATTAAGTGTAAAAATCGATATATAGGTAACAAGTTTTATTTCAATTTCTCTCTGATTCTAAGATAAAAAATGTTTACCAACGCGTAGGTAAATATGTACATTATCAGATGGAATGTAATCTTGAAGGCATTACCGAGTGTTTGCGATCTAATTTGATTATTCATTCCTTCATTACCTCTACTCTCAATGGCAGACAACTAATTAACACCGAAGTATACCGTGACCGAAATACTGATTTATAAGCAATTATCTATCGGCTTTAATACAATATAAATAAGGTTTAAATTTCCCTAAAATATTTGTCCGGGTTACCGACTGTAGCACTAACCGTTTGTTAGTACTGACACTCAATAGACAGACAGACGAAAGTGCTAGCTTATCTATTGATTTTGTACTGAATACGACTGAGTTGTATGTATTAGTATTCATTGATTTAGGTTGTGATAAAGTCGTTTAATTAAGCGTAATATCTTAATCTAAACTAATAGATACAACAAAGAGGTTGAATTCGTGGGGGGTATCTCCGGTGATACTAATTTAATAAAAAAAAACTATCATTGATAAAAAGTTTACCACTAACTAATACTTACTATTAATTTGGATTTATGGTGATAACATTTAATGAAAAGTAGAATGCGGAAAGAAAAGGCTTTGCGGCTAAATGTTGGTAATAAGATAAAACTATGAGATATAATAACTAATAAGATAGCATGTTAAATAAATAGTATAGACATTTAAAAATATATAGAGCTACATATCATCAACTTACAACAACCTATGTAGCTGAGGTGAAAAAAAATTTCATGAAAAAAGTAAAATTTTGTAACAAAAATGTGCAAACACAATAGGACATTAGCTACAAATACAGCATAAATGCATTTCGCTTCCGTAAATCGCGTAAATTATTCATAGACGAACTATCCTTCGAGATTTTATGCAGAAAAATTGTATAAAATGTAAGTGCCACCTACTTGGTGAAACTATATTTAATCTTAGATTATAAAAATGAATATTTATTCTTTTCTTTATTAAAAACTTTTTCGTTCTTTAAATATAATTTTTCTTTTTATAGATTACATTCGCGTTTGTAACTTAGGTACCTTTTCACTGTGGGGAAGTAAATACAGTAGGTAATTAATCTAAATTATCTGTTACAAATAATCTGTTAGTTAAAATCTAAAATTATTTAGTTGATAAGCC
>DVWM01000529.1:0-10198 GCA_018235105.1 Junonia coenia | reverse complement strand
TAATTCTATACTTGTTTTTAAGAAATAAATAATAATTTTTGTATAGGTAATATATTTTAACATTCTTAGAATAAGAATAATACTTATAAAATTAAATTAAAATAATTAAAATTTTATAAACCTATACCGAATTGAAAACCAACGTCTATGCACTAATTAAAAAAAAACTTATCACTATTACAGACATAAAAACTTACGGAAACCTCATTTTAGTATACGAACTTCCACCACCCAATATGTCTAATTATGTTCGCATATTAAAAAGCAAAATATTCTGTAGGTATAACATAAAAATACTAATAAAGGAAAACCATTACTACCATTACAAAATCCAACAACTTTTTCAAAAAAACTTATCTTCATCAAAACATCCACTAACTTAACCAAACTAACATAGCAACAGCAACAAAAGCCATCTTGTATTCAAATAAAATTAATTATAAAATTATGACACACATGGCACAATTACTTATTATACATATAACACGTTAATGCAATAATGCATTATTAATTCCGCACGCAACGCGTTGAACTAACGCATTCTAAGCGGTAACCTTCGGCGGCAGGAAAATGACGATCATAATATGACGGAAAATTAACATTTTGCTATTTAAATCAGTGCGTTTCGATTATGGGAAATGTTGTGGCTGTATGGATTTATGCTTTGGTCTTGTGGCTGTGTATTGTAATACCTTTGACATTTTATAGGAAAAAGAAAAAGTGAGTTGTCTTCAGATTTTGGGTATAAATATTTTGAGGGAAAAAATAATATTTGGCTGTATAGACTTATGTATTTATCTAAAAGAATAGCGAAAAGTTAACACTAAGTTTTGACTATAAAAAGGTTTTTCTATACTAATAAAATAAAGAGGAAATATTTGTTTGTTTGTTTGTATTGAATAGGCTCCCAAACTACTTGACCGATTTGAAAAATTCTTTCACTGTTGGGAAGCTACGCTATCTCCAGTGAATATAGGCTATATTAAATCTTCAAAAAGTTGGGGATTGCCGTGCGAAGCCGGGCCGGTCTGCTAGTTTGTAATACATTGACTGACAAACCAAGTCAACTGGTGCTGTAATATTACAAATGGGTAAGTTTTGTTTGTTCCATCACGTCGTGATTACAGAATCAATTACCGTTAAATTTTGCAGATGTAAAGTTTGATATCCAGATTAAATATTCTATATTTTTGTCACGGAAAAATAAAGTGTTCCTGATGAACGACAAACAGTTTTGTTACTTACAACGACAAACGAGATCCACTCGAGCAAGGTGGGTAAAAAGTAATCTTTAACATTATTAATAAAATGAATAATCGAATAATCGAATTATCTATGATTTTTTTATAGTACCACTATGATTTAGACAGAATTTATATATACTTTATGCAGATAAATAATAAAACGATGTTGCCATGAGACATATTAAACGACAAATATTTCATAGCTGTCTATTATATCATGGAAACCGCTAAAGCCAGGTCACGCTACTGTCGTGCACGTCGACAGTACTCTACAGAGTTTATTTAGTCTGATAACAAAAAAAATAGTTGCAGAAAATTCTAAATTAAAATTTATAATTAGACGAGGCGTTCCGTTTGTAATAAGGGGGTAAGAGCGGCCGTGTACACAGAAAACAATACACATAGTTGCCTTTTCAACTCCCAACGTCCGTCGTGTCCTGCTTTTGTGGAAATTTTTCATTTGAGCTGATCTACCCCGGAATGTTAAACAAAAGGATTTCTCTCATTCATTCGCCTTCGCATTCAATAGCTCCATTGTATGATATTATTTTATTTTTGACAACATTAATACATTGCGCAAAATCCGATAGAAAAATTGATGTGTTTCAAAAATCAATTAAGAAGAGTTTAAAAATTATAACAGAAATCGTATTGAAAATTTACATAGGTACTGTATAAGCAACACACGATACTATTGCTTTTTTCTAAAATAACACTTATATAAAACTTCCATTAACGGTAGTTTTTATATCGATATTAACGATATAAAGTACGAAACAGCCTACTCCAAACTAAAATGTGCCAATCAATATTAGTGCAGTCTGTCAGTCGGAATACTATAAACTACGCATGCACCACCCGCGCTGGGCATTCCCAGGAATAGGTCAGTTATTATATTATACCTACATAGGTATATGAAAAGGGTCGAGCGCATTACGTAAAATATACTTCAAATGACGTTTAAAAAGCTAATAAAGAATTCTATTTATAACACCTCAAAGAATTATAAAGTCAAGTTCATAATTGTTAAATTGGCTATATTTTAATACCGTTGCTAATAATATTTGACACGTGTCAAAAGTTGAGAGGACAAAGAGATTTCTAGCGACGATAATTGAACAAGGCGTCCGTAATGTATTATGTAAGGCATTAGTATCAGCGGCGGGGCAACGGGCCATTCCTTCGGCGTGAAGAACCGGCTGATATGAAAATTCGTCGTGGAGCGTTTGTGGGTCGTGGGGGCTGGATCATGTGGTTCGGGGGTGGAGGCGTACGAAGGCTCTATTTGGGTCACCCCGGGCGTCATTCCCCACGATCAATAAGCGGAGCCGGCGCGCGCCGTTCGCCCTCCTACTTGCGCCGCCTTGCCATGTACCTAACCCGTCTCGTGAACTGCTCTATCGACGTTAATTATTATATTAATCATTCTTATAAACAATTATGTGTATCCAATATCGACGTTTGGAAACTATTCTTGCGAGGGCCTATAAAGAAACTTATATTCGGCGAATGTACCGGTATAACAATGAATACGGAAAAAACAAGACCCGCCCAAAGTTTTCCGGCAGCCATGAAGTCTGTTTCTAACCTAAGACTAGTGAATGTTTACGTAACGTAACATTTATAAATATTTCAACAATTCTGTTACCTAAAAATATTTTTCCTCTTTATGTAAAGGTAGAATCCGCGCTGGTAATCTCCGTAGTAAAAATGAAACGCTTTTTTTATTTCTACGAGAACAATATAGAGTTTTTTTAGTATTATTACGTACGTACGGCGATAAAATGTACTATAATAATGATCGGACTATCTTCATTGAGTAGACGTTTCGTAATGGGAGCGAAGGAGGTACTAAATCACTAGCCAGCTTAAATCTCAAGTAGCTCATATTTAAACGCTGAAAGCTTAACTGACACGTTTCGAGCCAGAAGATTCGAAGTCGATAAAAACCCATTGCCGCCGACATTAATCATGGATAAAGAGTTTGATTGAAATTCAATACTTTATGTAGGCCTGGAAATACGTTTCTGGGTAATTGGATAATATAGCTTATGTTGTTGCTTTTTTATAAATTCGAACAAAGTTCCAATGAAGTCTGATTCAAAATGCGTAAAAAACGTTGCTTTGAAGAGGTGTATTTTTAATTTGAATAAAAAATAATTGTAAGTGCATTAGGATTGTGTTTAAAAAAAAACCTTTGAAATAAACGCACCTTTTAAACCGGAATAACCAAAATCTCACTGAGATGAAATCGCACTATATTTCCATAAAAATCACATTGAGCTATCCAATATACTGTCATAAAATTCAGCCTCATGAAATAGTGAATATGAAAATAGGATACAAGATGGTATTCCGACCATTTACATTTTAACTGAATCGAGTTCTGGCTAACTTTTCACATTTAGCTATGCCCAATGGTAATTTATCAGAAATTCGCATAATATTTTAATATACCACGTCTTTCCATTTTAATGGAGGTATTTAGGAGAAAAACTGCTTTTTTATGTCACATTACTTTTTCTAGGCGTCTTCTTATGACAATAAGAGCTATCTAACAAAGTAATATTAAAGGAAACTGCGTATGAATTAAAGAAATCTTTACAGTATACATAGCTCTGTCCACAATTAAAAAACTTTATATGGAAATAAAAAATACACAGAAACACCTAGAAATGGGATTATCTATTAAGTGGTTAGTTAATCTTTCCTTTTTAATATGTTTGCTTCTAGCTTTTAATTATCGCAATAAGTAATGCGACAAAACTATTATTGCAAATTATTGTTGTAAGTTAGATAAACCCCAATAAGTAGTTCGATGGCAGAACTTTAGTCTGACTAAATAGTATGGTATGGTAAATGCCTATGTACTCGTATGTCTAGGAAAACCAATGCTTCGTGCAGTGCGCAGGGATGAAATAAATCACTAGCCAGTTCGTTCATACTTTGGATAAATCATTTTTGGTTAAAATCTTGGGAAATCGTCAAACGATTATAATTTTTTGTCAATCAATCAAATCAATAAGTAGATAGCCCAGTATTTTGTAAAACTAAATATAAGAGAATGGTCTCATGAAAAGAACAGGATCCGATAAAAGTATTTCTGTTTAGAAACAAAATTCCTTTACATTAGTAAAGGGATTTCCGCTAAGGAAAGACACTAAATCGGTTACGATTAACAAAATCTTAGAAAGGAGATACTCATATAATAAGAGTACATTAATTACAGACTATATAAGAATAGATGCTAAGGAAAATGATGAAAAAGTTGTAGCCAAAAACTTACTACATTCAAAAATAAGTCTTCTTGAACTTATCTAAGTCACTTCAGTGGTACAATTTTACTATTACGTACAAACTGTATTTAGAACGTGTTTATCATTTATCATCTTGCAACCATTTGTTTAGGTTACGTTTTATATATTCGGATTAAAGGCAGATTTATAGTATCTTATGATATTTCCAGATATCTTAAAACAAATAAGTTTTGATAGATCATCTCACGATATACCTACCTCAGTCTTCAAAAATAGTTTAAAGATCGATAAAAAAAATTAAATTATTACAATATTTATCTATTCTAGAAACTATTTTACTATAATTCATAGGCAAAAGATAGGTAACTTAATAAAATTTATCAGCAGTTTACTAGGGTTAAAAACAAGAACAAAACGAAAATTGCCAACTTACTTATTCTGTATTGCTGATGTGAAATACGTCACATAGAAGACAATCAGTAGCACAAAATAATACAGAAGGTAATCAATCTTAAATGTACTTAAGTACAGCATGTAAATAGACACTAAATGTAAATAGATACAACGATAACACCAAGGTTGCTAAGAAATCCCATTTAGAGGGTTTTAGCAAACAATCGTATAAAACATGCCGCCGGTATTGTATTCGAGACGAGCACACGCCGCTCTGAACCGCTTCGAAGAGGAAATAAGTGCTGCCACAGCAATTGCTTGCAGCGTCGATATATCAATATTAGATTACAGGACCACAGTTGACATTGCCTCTTTACACAAGCCGTGATTTAAACTTTATTGAACCTATATGACATTGCGGAAACAGGCCACGTTTATTTGGCAGAATTAAAGGCCATTAAAACGAATTGAATTGAACGTTCAATAATATATTTCGGTCTATCTATTCCAATGGGACTCGTAATTCATGTTTTTGTAGCGTATCACTCTATCAATAAATCTAGTACTGTGACATAATACGGTTAACCTATTTCGGATATTTACTGTTTACTAAATTTGATTATAGAAACAACGCAATATTCATTGAATTACACCTGGCACATGTTACAATTATTAGAAGTTTTCAAACATAATTGGTATGAAAACTGTACGCGAAACGAATGATGAGTTTTAACTATTAAACAAAAATTGTAAACTGTAATGTAAATTAAGTTAAATCTGCAGTTGTAAAGCATTAATGAATGCATTTAACAATAAAGCAAGATAAGGCTATCTGGCAAAACATCGCGGTTGTTTTTATAGAAACCATAATTATAATCCACGTAATTAATTCTGCGCTTAGTCTCGAACTCGAGTAGCCTATCATCAAAATTAAAACATTTTTCTCTTCTTTTACCCTGTCAAGTCTGAGAGGACTTGAGCAACATTACAGCATGAATCAAGTAGAGCCATCGTAAAATTCGTTTTAATTAAATTTTATAAAATTATGAAATTTTTTCCTCTCCTTAAAAAAGGATCCGCTATGGAAGGCAGACACGATAAAGAATTAATCAGCTTCAATATTAAAATTTCCAACAAAGAAGTAAATGGAAATGGCACAATTATAGTTTTCCAACATTACCTACGCTGCAAACCAACGAGGTCAGAGCGAATATAACTCGGAGCCATGTCGATTTCCGATATTAAATTCTTCCGATATAACTTCACAAGATAGTCGGCGTCGTATTAACAAGGCTCTTGATCCACCTTCTAATACCACAATGATAATTTAGATAACACAGATGTTTGAGTTTAATGGCAAGATTGAGATACAATAGAATCGTGGAATGCAAAGGATGAAGCGCTTGTTTTTGCATAAAATTCAAATTACAAGGAATTATTGTTTATATTAACTTATCAATATTTTAATAACCTACTAAATTGGAATATATTGGAACCTATTTGAAGGTGCCAATTCCAAATTACTAAAAACTCTGCATCACAACGAAGAAACGCGTGTAAACGATACGCTAAGCGCTTGCAAAGCTTATGCATAGCATATTCTAAAACATTTCAGTCAATGAAATTATTATAGAGTAAACTGAATATGAGTGAATATAAACAAATCACGTCATGGTCGTTGCTAAGTCGTTTCTGTTGAATCACTAGCTTTTCATATATCTGCCTACAGGCTGAAGGTAAACCAAAAGGAAGTTTAATAGAATATGTATGGGCAGACAAGATTTATAGTTCCCAGAAATATTCTGAAAATTACGCATCTGCTATTCAAATCTGCAAAGAAGGTTGACGTAAAAACATTTCATTATATCCAAATGACATCTAGTATCATCGATGAGAAACCTATTATTGTAAGTATTCCCATATCGATGTTATTGGGAGCCACCAAACAAAGAAAAGGCCAGGCGCAGGTTTACAGAGATACAATGTGGTTACGTAATACCGTGAAACCTATCAACCTTCAGCTACATGAAACTCCACACGTAAATAAAACCGAAGTGACATTTGAGAGCTGCGGTAATTTGCAATGCAGTATTCAAAGTAGATTAGTTCAATCTCTGACAAGTCCTATGGACGAGGTCGAAACAACGGCACCGTTATGTAACAAAACCACAAATTCTACTAACGAAAACAGAGGAGAGTTAAATGAGACCTAATAGGGCTTGTGCTAAAAACACAAGAGCAGAAATTTTCTACTTTAGTTTGTTTTTTCCTAGAAAAAAAAAAAGAACAATGTTCGTTAGAACAGAGCGCAGTCGCAGTGTGCGAAATTAACTGGGGTAAAGTTGAACGCTCTTCTAGCAATTGATTAAAGTACCTTCCGAAAGATAAATCGTACAAATGTTACTTGCAAATACAACAAATGTCATTCGTTGTCCGTTAGTAATGGTTTTTTCATTATTAAAGTGATCAACTTTTTCTTACATACCGAATTTACTTTTTCCTAACATTCATTTCATATTAAATATAATGAATTGAAAGGTTAAATATATATGCAAGATAATGTAAAATATACAACATTTAAATATATAATTTTTTTTTAACTTAAACTTTTTCTGTAGTCCGAGTACCTACATATTTTTAAATTCAAGAAGCTTACTGAACTGTACGAGGCTCTACATAGAACAGCATAAGTTTTTATTACTCAATTCGACTTTCAAGTTAGCTGAATTTTATTCTTTAAATTTGGCATTTGAATCTACTACACTTTATTTAACTAGATCTCAAACTATTTTTGGCATTGTGTCCATAAATTCGCCGAGTCGCTCTTGGCTCATTGGTCAGGTAAAATATTCTTTAGTAAATCTTCCGGAAGAAAGTAATACCACTAGATCTGGACTAGATATTTATTGTAGACATTTCAAATGCCAAGCATCTTCTTTGTGTTAATTTTCAGAGAGCTTTATCATAGGAAAATAATATTTTGCTGAAATGGTACTTTAACCTTTAACTAAAACCTATTTCAAATCTCGGTATTCATATAATAAACAGAAAATAATCCGCTATCTGGGACGGGGTCGGTCTTCTGCTAAACAGAGTCCAGGGTATTTTATATTATGTAAATCCAACCGTGAATCAGCTAGCGTTAAGTGCACGCGAGAATTGCCGTGGTCGACATAATTCAATTATGACCCTGCCGGCTCGTCGCAAAGGTATTGTATGAAGGATAAACTTGGTCAGATAAAATGTTAGACCCGTGGGAACGTTTGAATTAAGTACTCTCAAAAAGGCATTAATTTAAAGAAATTGAACGCTTCCCTCAAAGGACGTTATATAAGTTTACATAGCTTTTTATATAAAACATTGGCCTAACAATATTGTTTTCATACGACACGAATTCAATGGACGACTTTTAATTAAGTTGACTAAGCCAATAAAGATTTTATATCGTGTTCGTTTTATGAGCTAATCAGTAACCTTTGGCACTCCCAAAATGGGTGCAATCCTTTAAAACTAGTCAGTGCCAGTGTAATCTGCTCAAGGCGGTTCGTCCCAGAAACCACTTCTATGCATCCGTTCCGAGGAACAGTTCAACGACCACACAGGGGCATTACAAATACTTTTATCTGTTATAAAAATTTTGCTTTGATCTTAGATCGTATGAAAAAAGAGGAAAGCAAACATTTTATGAGGAAGATAAACTCCTAATTCATGAGGTAGGTATTATTCAGGAGGTAATTCAACTTCAAAGAAAATTATGATATTATCGATCGATAACTAAAGGTAGAAGCCAAAGTCGATGTTGATTGACTATAATGATTGGAGTCCGAAGAAGTTAACTTTGAAGAAAATATTGAATTAATAATTTCATGCATTGTTATGGTTTTAGCATTTATTAGAATGATTTCTTAAAGTTTTAAAATTTCAGCTCACGTATTTAAATTATTTATACCGCCAGTTAGTAACCATAAAGTAATCAATAACTATTGTCATTTTGTCATGTCAATAACTATTGTCAAGAATAGAAAATAAAAGCGAAAATAAACTATATCCATATACTCCACAAATTATTTATTTAAATCTGTATGCAGCTGTTAGAGTTTGAAGTTATTAAAGTGCTCTGTAAAACTGAAAAAAAAATATACTGAAAACTCTTGAAATAGTTGAACAAGAGCTGCACTTTAATAGGCGTGCGATTTATCACTGTAGGTTATGAATGGGAGCATCAAACTTATAACGATTTTACGTAATGATGAAGTGTTTCGACAAGCCATTTGGCAGGAGCTTTTGGCAACTTGGCTAAGTTGAAACTGTTTTAACAAACTTACAGCCACTTCCCAACAGGCCAACTTGCCCATTAGTCTTTTCTGATAATTTATGGTTTGAATATATTAATAACACAGAATTGAGTTATCAAGATTCGATAACTGGCACGGTATGCTAAGTACTGCAAGTGCACGTTGTAATGGGCTTACGGCTTAGTAACAATAGAATTTAAATTGCGCGTAGGTTTTGCGCATGAATGATGTTTGTGAATTACACTGTTGTTGTCAGATAGTACCTGTGCAGACTGGTTTAGCATATATCTGAATGACGTACAGGACATCTATGAACATTTAACGTAATTTAATACTAAGCGATTCATTACAAAAAAAAAATTGCGCTTCTAGTCCAAATAAATCACATTTTTAATTATTCTATTACATTAGTCGCTAACTCGCTATTGACTAACGCTATGAAAAATTATTGAGAGGTTTAGACTAAAATTCACAAAGCATTTTACAAGTGACGCGTGCAAACAGTATGGTTTTTCCAATGGGTACATATGACGGTATATTTTTTGTGTCATAAATTACTTAAAGACAATATGAAGGCAGTGAAAGTAACATATTCAAGAGAATACGTTATAAATCCAAATAGGACAATATTAGCATCACTACTTAATAAAAAAAACGTCGGTGCTGACATACATGTGTAGCTGACAACAGCGATTAACACGAAGGCACCGTTAATTACATTTAGTATCTAAAACATAGTAATGCCTTTGTAAGATTTCTAATAAAGATAAGGTTTTATAGCCTAGTAATAGAAAACTGACGTTAGCGCTATAAAAGCCTTCGAGTCACGTGTAATAAAATATATTTTTTACTATTCCTCTTTTTTCTTTTGTCAAGGCGACTGCTGAAACACTTTTTTACCAGCATATTGACCTGGAAACCTTAAGTTTTGTACATCTATACTAATATTATAAAGAGGAAATATTTGTTTGTTTGTTTGTATTGAATAGGCTCCGAAACTACTTGACCG
>DVWM01000528.1:0-10199 GCA_018235105.1 Junonia coenia | reverse complement strand
CGAGCGGTTCATCATTTATAAGAAACTCAGTAACAAATGAACTCATTTCGGATCATTTATACATAGCCAATGATAGTGCAAAATTGTTTCATAAATATTTATTATAAAGTTTTTCATATGAAAACCATCTTTATCCTATTTATCCTTAAAGTTCAAAGGTGAACGTAGTGAACCTTTTTATTTTTGTTTGTAATGTGCGTAATTTATTAACCCCTGACCAAAGGTGACCAAATCAGAACATGTTCTGATTTACGTTAGCTTAGCCGTTTTAGGTAAATCGCTTTATACAAAGTTTTATACTTTTAAGTGATATAGACTACCCAATCTGTAATATGGCTACGGTAACCTAGGTTACCTAAAAGATTGAAAAAATGATATCTTTGAAATTATAAGCAACTTATGCATATCTTACAAGATTCTAGTCTATAATAAGAATTAGAATATTTGTTTTCATCTGTACGACGGCTAAAAATATTTTTTCCACTAACAGATTCCACATGCAAAAAATCCATCAAATGTCGCATCGACAGAGCTACGGAAAATATTGTTCAAATCTCGACTTTTCATCTCAACGAATGTTTGTAAAAATGTTTGTAAAATATAAAATATTTCGAGCATTGGCCAGTGTCGAGCGTACTCGGTTATTCCATTAGACGTTTTGTTGGGAGCGGGAGACAATTGTAAAAACCGAGAGATTTGTATTTTTATTGAATTTTTATCTTTCACGTTTATAAATCTGAAAAGCGTTTGTATATTTTTAAAGTTTCATAGTTTTTTTTTTTACAACACACTCCTAAGCTTTATATTTCGTTATAGAATCTAGAAATATATTAATCACAATAAAATAATGTTAATGACACTTATAATACTTGAATTTTAAAGCACAATTACTTAGTACGTAAAGATATTTCATCAAAATAAATAAAATTTGCTAAAATATCTTACCCATATATATCGTACCATAATCCACGGAACGTAATCTGAGCCGGTAATTAATATAATAATCATATTTATCTTCGGAAGCTTTGCTGCTATCCTCGGAATTTCTCTTTGAATGTAACCCATTAATTATTTCCTAGGCTTTTAGGCGTTTTAGGTTTTCGGTGACAGCTAGGGATACACGTGCGTTATTTTTGAAGATTAATTAAATTGCTATTTGAATTTCTCATAATTACTTCAACTTTGAATATACAGCTCTTAACACATTAATCACTTAATTTCTCTAACACATTGTAAACAGTGGGAAAAAATGTATTTTGTGCTTAGTAGAAAAAAAGTTATATTTTACGTTTAGCCAATGAAAAGCCGAAAACAATAATCAAATTGTAAATATTTTGCATATCTTAAAGACTTTAAATTCGAAATAGTTACAATATATAGATTGTTCTAAGAAGTATACTAGGTAAGTTGTTCGCATTATTATGTTGCTGGGCTAGGTTGAAGGATAATGAAAGTCACGAACTGGTTCACGATTTATTTCTAAGAGAGTACAGTCAGACACACTTTGATACACACTATTTATTTACATATGCATGCTTCGACTTTTATACCTGATATTATACAATTACATATATAATTTAAACACACACAATCATAATCGATTCTTTTCATTCCAATAGGGAGTAATGATTGAATTCTAGCTTAGAAAGTTTGATCACTTGTTATTAAGCTAATTTCAACATAAAGTTGTTTTTATGTCAAATTTGTACCAGAAAAAAAATTACTTTTATCGTCAATTGTTGTGTCTAAGTATTTTACTGACATATGTTATTTTTTGTTGACTTCCTTATTGTAACCTTCACTAAGGGATATAAGAATCTAATGACAAAAGACATACCTGTCATAATCATTAATGGACATCTATGCACCCACATACATAAGACAGAAAATTATACTCGTTTTCAAGGTGGGTTGGAAAAAATAAGAATATCCTAAGTAATTTTGTAAGTCAAAGATGCGTAAAATGCGAAATGATTCGGTGAGCCCCGCATATTTCTCTGTCACCTTTCCGCGAGGCTCATTGGCGTTATTTCTCACTTGTGACCCCGCAGAAATAGTTTGTGACAACGATCCATCATATCTCATACTACGGGTTCGAATATGAGTTCAACAGTCGGTTTAATAAAAAGTCTCTTGTACTCAGTGAAAGATTGTCGATGATGAAATCATTTTACTCATTGATAACTGGTATTTTGACACACGTATCGCACCTCCAGATGTAAATAATGGAGCAAATTCAAAAGTCATCTAATTCCTACAATCAATATAAGCTATATAGTTTTAAGACATTTTCCAGTATTTGAATTTTTTCGGTTAACTCCCTTTAGAATTACTAATTATATTTTAATTAATTTGGCGTTTTGATTTATATTATATTAAAAATATTAGCTTTTAGAATTCTCCTCAATACCTAATTCTTCCTTATAATCATAATATTAGTCTGAAAATTAATTAATTCATTTTCGTGAAGCCATTTGTGTCTCATTCTACGAAAATTCTACGAAAGGAGAAGTAGCGTAGTCAAAGTTTATATGGAGGACTATTCCACAAAGCTAATATTTTCTATATAATTTCCATGAATACGTTAAAAATATTTAAAATAAAAGCTACCGTCATAATATAACTACTACATCGATATTCGATACTATTATCAGATTAAAATCTTAAAAAGAAAATAAATGCTGTAACTATGTAGGTTTTTTGGTCGATTATGCTACAGGGTTGCCGCTATAAATTACTATATTATATAATATAACATGCCAATTACGCTATAATTTCGTCAAAGATAAGTAGTTACTTCCAAACGATAAATCCTAGATATATCTCAATTTGAAAGTAGCGTAAAAATAAGGAAATTTAGGTTCGTCGTGAAGTAGTTTGTAATTTTTAATTTACTAGAAAGAAAAGTCATTTAATCCGTATATTGTACCATACTTTTTTACCCATTTATTAACAATAAATGAGCCGAGATGGACTAGTGGTGCGAACACGTGGATCTTAACCAAAGGTCACGAGTTCAAACCCGTTTTTCGAAAAAATTTCAAGTCCTAAATTTGTGTTTAAATTCATCTCAAGCTCGGCGGTGAAGGAAAACATCGTGAGGGAACCTGCATATGCCGGAAGAAATTCTGACACATCTATATCGACCAATCCGCAGTGGAGCAGCGTGGTAGATTAAGCTCCACAACCTTCTCCCTAATAGGACAAGAGGCCTATGCCCAGCAGTCCGATTTGTACAGGCTGTGTTACGTTTTTATTAAGAATAAAAAACAAAACTAAGTCACTGTAGCCGAAAACGGCTAGATAGGCACATGTATAATAATTGAGTTAGAATATTTTATTTATTTCGAGTTGGCATCGTAAACAAGTGGTAGGAGAACCGGAGTACATACATGCCCCGATGAGTTACAGCCCACTTACGCGCGAATTCTGCAAAGAGCAAAGTTTTCTAAGTTGCTCTATGATAATGCTATGAAGATTTATAATAATTCTCCCCGCGTTATGGTCTTTTTTATGGAGCCAACAATTTTGTCAGCTAATGCGTGTGGAATAAGTATAACCTCGGGGAATTTAATAATTTATTGTTCTCGAGTAAGTATTATATTGTTAGGGTTTTTATTTATTAGACAAAACACAGAACGCTGTTATGTATGAGATAAGGAAGATATATTAACATTAAATACAACTTGTGCCTTTAACATTTTCAATTACCACAATTAAAAAAAATATTACTAATATCATAAACTGTAATCGATTAACTGATCTAAACGGGCTTAGCTCAAATTATGGATGGATTCACAATACATATGTAACTTAACTTGTATATATTAAAATTGATTAAAAATTAATTTTATTTTAATTTTGAAACATACTTCTACAGATAAAATGATTAGTACGCTACACCCAAACGACTTTTACTCTTTGTTTTCAGTAATACGCCAAATTCGAAAGCAAAAGTATTTTAATTAAAAACCATTAAACAACACAACGTCGCACGGAAAATTACAAAATACAATACGAGAACCAAAAGTAAGCCAGGACAAACATTTTAGTCAGAGGGACCGCCGTAAATCAAATATTCATGTCTTTTTCGCATAAAGAATAGTTTATTACACCAAAAAGCTACATAACCTGTGTTATCAAAAGCAGAGTGACATCAAAACATCGGGAGCCACGGTCTGGCAATTATGTATTTAAATTTAGGGTACTGATATATGTATGTATGAAGGAATTCACTTTTGTGCAAACGATATTAGGGGTTTGACTTGCAAATTCCGCGCCAAAGTAGACAGGGCAGGTGCATTAAAAACGCATATCAAATGAATGCAAATTTCCTCGCAAAAACTACAATTCGACCTGATCCCGAGTGCTCATATTGAATTATCATTGACCCGCTTTTTTTGGGGTTATTTTGTTTGCAATGAAGAATTTGTAACGTTTTTTTTTTTTGTTTTGTATAAGTATTCATATGAATTTGATAAAAATTATAATACTGTATTTTTTATTAAAAAGAATTTAGAGAATAACATGAAATATAGTAAAGTGAAACATATATTTATGTATTTAGGATTAGTAGCGTATTTGGCGGAACGTTAATCTTAAATTTCTGATGAGCAGATTCAAGGACATTACATTTTTTACGAGATAATGAGATTTACAAGATTTAGCTGGTATTGCATTTATACCTAATCAATCGTTGGTGTTGTGAACAGTTAAATATTACATACCATCAATCATCTTAGACAATAAATATTCAAAATCATATCTCAATTCCTCAATTATAGATATAAACTATAACCTATAGGTTAGTGACACTGTATTGCAACGCTATGATCATGTAGAAACTAATCTTATGTTGTCACATCCACAAAGGTAGAGTAGTAGAGAGATACAAGTGCCTTTGAATAACTCAATGGATGACATAATATACGGCAGCGTGTCTTGCGACGAACTGCACGGCAAATTATTTCTTAGCACACATAAATCGTACGGAAACTAATAAAATAGAACAGAATGGACTGTCGAATTCGCAAACAACGAAAATAATTCTATCATTAAAGATAGTATAAAGTTTTTATTATCACATCTCAAGTACCCATCAATCCACCGAACTGCATTTTATCCGTGGATACCTCGACGTCGTAAAACATACGATCGTGTAACAACCACACTGCGCCAGAAAACAGCAATAAGTCAGTCGACCCGGAGCAATCCACTTAATCTTCACTTAAATGCAGCCATACATCCTCATCGTTAAGTGAAACAGAGCGCGAGATCTGAATTTTACTCAAATTCAACTCAAAACGAGGACAATGGCAGACATTGTCTTAAAACAAACGTTACTCGTAAAATAAAGTACGAGACTCGGAGAATTGTAGTGTTTTTCAAAGTCGTAACCGAATGAAAAATGGTCGTTAAAATAAAATAATAAGTGAGATAAGGGTTCGGTCATACATGGAGCAAGCGCGATTGTGACGTATTTCAAATAGCGTTTCGTTAGAGACAGGATTAAAAAAGCTTAAAACTTCGTGATGAGTTTCTAAATATTTTTCATATGTACATTCACAAGCGGTCACGATAGCAAATTCATCGGTTTATCCCCGTATTCCCGAGTGATACACCGTTATAACATTTCAAATAATTCATACTAAAAGCGTAACATAAATTTTTTGAACCCGAGCTTCAAAAATGCACCGCGGCGCCCGGTCTCAATCGTCACGGCTCGCCAACGAAGTCGCAATAAAAATGAAGCGAATATCGATTATTGCGACCGCTTAAGCGAAACGATCTAAAATCGCTTAAGCGAAACGCACCGCCATCGCTCCGATAAATCACGCCTAAATGAAATATGCCTAAGCGCTTTCTTGCTTGATATGCATTTCTTGAGCCAGGATCAAGAGGTAAGTAGTACAATTGAAATCTGTAACATTACTTTCATTGTTTTCAAATGTATACCCACTGTAATCATTTTTTGTTTGATTTTTTTTAAACGAGAAATAAAAAACTATGAGGGCCTAACATTCATGGTTCCAGGTTAGGTTTCCTCTTACAATAACTAATCTGTTTTAATTCTGTTCCTGATTTTTATTACATGTAAAGTAAAAATACATGAAATTAAGATTTTTTCCATAAAAAAAAATAAGAAAATACATTTAAGGTATTTAAAATCAGTTTTAAAAAATATTTTGATCCTAGCAGTATATTGTTTCTCTGCCACTAAATAATGTGTTTTGTTTAACATTATTTTACTGATTTTTCATCGTATTTTCGACTGATGTGATTGTGTTATGCGCCTTTACCAACAGCTGGATTTGCTAACAGAAAGTTCGTTTTCTAATTTAGCCCTTACATATATACGTATGCATTATGTTTTTACCGATTAAAGTATTAAACACATTAAAACTTTAATCGCTTTAATAAAGCTACCACTAAAGTCATGGCGATTAAAATAAGGACTACGATTATTATTGATTTTGACTACAATAATAATAAAATCTAATATAATTTGACGTGAGGTAAATAAACCTATTATTAAACATTTTCTGAAATTTAAATAAATCACTAAAATATTAAAAACCGCACAACTAGAAAATATTATAACAAAATATTAAACCGTACGAACTACGAGTATATAACAATTACAGGAGGTTACGAAAATCTTAACCATTTATAACAAGAACGAATGTTTATAACGTAGTGTGAAATATATTACCCTCTTTTGGCTTAGCGATTTAAAGTAAAAAGAGTTATAGCAGCAATAACGTGTGCACGCTCAACGGTACAACGACCACGAAAATAATGCTATGATGTTTAAAAGCTATTAACACTTTATATCGGTGCGGTAAGTGTTTTGTGGCAAAAATATTGCTAATGAAGAAGCAATGCAGTGGATTTATGGTATGCGTTGACCCATAACCGCACAATAATGTTCCATATTCAAATTTTCAATTCGAATTATATTATTTTTACATCGTTATTGTTTTTTTTTGTGCTATTTCTTTAATAGTAGGCACTATAACTTTTTAAAAGTAGCGTTAACTTGACTGTGGCAAAAATATTGCAAATGAAGAAGAAATGCAGTGGAATTATAGCATATATTCCATTCTCAAATGTTTATTTAAAATTTAATTACTTTAACGTCATTATTATTATTTTTTTTGTATCGTGACTTTTGTAAAAATGTTAATAATTGCATAGTTAGTAATACATTAACTGTGAAGAAGTAATGCAGTGCAACAGGGGCTAATGTTAAGAATAATATTGCAAATATTTCATATGTACATGAGTTCCATATAAGAATACGGATCATACTAATAAGCATTACGTTAATATAATTCCAATTCTGTTAACAAGTATCAAGGATTTCTCTTCGTTTATTTCGGAGTTCAATTTTCCAACTTCGGTTTTCATGGTTGTGGATCCCTATCTCTAACGTCTAACCTATTCAATATGAAAGTTATCGTGATATTGCTTTATAAAATACTCATCTGTACGTATCAGAATAAAATTTTTCGTGTCGTGGGTCATTTAAAAATGATCACGACGCGTTGTGGAAATCTCAGAATTCTAAATAACGAAATTAGTTCCGTCATCGCTGACATGCTATTTAACCATATCCGTTGTGATATAATTTTGTAACTTATGTTACAAAATTGTTTTTGTGATAGGTTGTAACTTAACGAACAACGTTATTAAAAAATTAAATTATGTAACATAATAAACATTACAAATTTTGTAACTTTCTAAGTTGGTTAAATTAAAATTCACTAGCACGTAGATTCCATCCCAAACTCTTAATCAATAAAGCCATCCCCATAAATCCGCATAAAAGAATTTGGATGCGGCCATAACCCGTCTTATAACCGATCGCCGATTCCGTAATATTGGCTTAACTTGGCATCCGACGGACGCTTTACAGCCGCCCTCCTTGAATGTAAAGTAGGTGAAATATCAAAGTTAGAGGTAGCAAGAAAAACACATTTGCGGTGGAACTTTCGTGTGCCGAAGTGGAAGGAATAGAACGAAATCGTTGAACAGTTTATGGGAGGGGTTTAATGTCGCTGCTAACATTGATTCTAGTAAATTAATTAAATATGTTAATTCAACTCATTTATCCATTTAGACGGAGAAACTGTGGCATCGAAAAAATATTTAAACATTGATATTTATAAAAATATTACACATTTTGACTTTGCTCACTACAGACATGTGAAAAAGTATAAACTGTTTCAGACATGGACCAATGACATTTTCTAATCTTACAAGAATATTTACATCTAATTGGATGTAAACGTACATATATATATAATTATATTATATGTGCTTAAAATTCAAGCAAACGCTTTTTTACATTACACAAATACATTTTCAATAATGATTAATCAATAATTTAAATTGTACGTTGATAATATATGAAAATATTCTAAACCTCTAAAATTTATAACATGTCAGATGTACTAAAACATGCGCGTAATCTGCTCATCAATAACTGCATACTTACCTAAGCAAACTTGCACAAGTACAAAACATGTTATTCGTAAACAAAAAAAAACGCTTAATCATAACAATATGTCACTTGACATGCTTTTAAAGTTTAAAGAAACACGTTTTACTAAAATCATTGCTTAATAAGCAGTAAGAAAGCAACTTAACTCGGCTTCGGATTACTTAAGTGAATCCGAGAAAACTTTCATTTACATAAACCTTATTTTAAACGGCATAGAGTTTAAATTTCAGCGGTTTTTTAGTCTGTATTTTGTTTATTTTTGTCTATGCCCTTTCTGGACTGGCCGTTGTTATGATTTTTATGAACGCATGACTCAATGTCAAACATGTCTATGGAATGTTATTTTTCAATAACGTACTATATTTTATAGAAGGTCCATTATGTTTTATTGCTTTCTTATCGATATAGTAAATAAATCCGATTTTACTAACACATTTTAATATTAATAAAACTATGTCATAAATATTGAATTTGATGAGAAATCTAAACGAGCTGCTGTATTTTTTATGACAGCTGTCATCCGCCATATTGGATTATAGGTAATTTCTCTTTTTTCCGAATTAAGGCAACCCGCCACTTAAACAGAGCTTTATGAAGCTAAAAATGAAAATGTCTTAAGAATAGGGAGTTAATAATATAATAAGAAATCTATACCTACGTTTCTTCTAAATTTCCGATGAAACCACATCCTTATAATAAATACAAAAATTAACCCAATTCATTTTCTGAATCGTCTTTTTCCTCATTTGAGTCCATCAGTTACAGTACGCGTGGGTTATGCTATATCTTTTATATCATATCTTTTTAGTGGTCGCTAAACTGACATTCGAAATCCAAAAATTAACCAAATTCATTTTCCAAATCGCAATTGTCTTTGTTCCTCAATTTCATCCGTCGGTTAAGGAACGCGTGGGTTATACTATATCTTTTGAGTGGTCGCCAGTTGACCGCCCGACTAACGGTAATAGATGATCCAGAATTTTTTTACTGTTAAATGTCAGTCAGATAACGAATGGTCTATCTTGAAACAACTGGTACTTAAAAACTGTATAGCACTACCTATAGTTGTATTGACACTTGACGTTGTATTTAACCGACTTTAAAAAAAATTAGATATTTTTGTGTACACGTCTTTGTCAAAAATTGATAAGATTTTAATAATCTCTTTTTAAAAAACTATGATTAAATAAACTAAATTATTAAACTCGCGAATACAATGTCACGCGTAATTACTTGTAAATTATTAAGTTGCGTGTTCTACATATTTATCATTGACAAGTGACATACAATGTAAGGTAATAAAGATTACTTATTGACATTCAATAACTGGACCTTTCACGAAATTACAAACAATAAATAAATAAGAGGCACAAAATTATCGACCGGGTTTTAAAGCAATACAATACAATTGCTTAATTTGATCGAAAATTGTTTATAGATGAAATCTTTAATACTAGATAATATCCTTGTTAAAACGCGTTTATCTCATGATTATTCAATAGGATTAAGTCTGTTTATTAATATAAACATAACCACGGTTGAAAGACTATTTGATCTAAGCGCCATTTTTTTTTACATATATATTGTTATACATATTTGGATAGAAAATAATTAGCTGATTCTAAATATGTATAAAAATATATACGTCAAAAAAATGGCGCTTAGATCAAATAGCCTTTCAACCGTCGATATA